>JACCIY010001433.1:0-60826 GCA_025506505.1 Flaveria sonorensis | reverse complement strand
ATCACCAGGATCAACATAAATCGTTCTTTATGCATGTCATGTAAAACGTATAACACGAGAAGTTTCAAGAACCTCAATTTTTCTTTTTTACAATTGACAGCCTAGGTTTTTGTGAAAAACATTTGACTCCGTTTCCCGTTGGTTTCTAAAATTATATAACTTTATTACTAAATAAATATTATATAAAACTTAAAAAGAAAACTATACAGCTCTTATTATATTAAAAGAACAAGACTTGAGCGTTCAGTTCTCTATGCACGAGAGGGGTATGCCTAATTGAGAGGAGATGGCAAGAGCCTAGCCATGAATTTGATTTATCTTATATTCAAACCTAAGGGGATGGCTTGGTAGACAGTAGTAAATTGTATATGCTCAACCATATATTGTGGGTTTAAATCCTACAATGTATAAGTTTGCTCATTATTTTTCTTGTATAAAAAAGTGCCGTTATAAAGAATCAAACTAAACCAAAAACGCTTTTACATAGTTTGGAACAATTTAACATGTCCAGTCTTAGCAGTAAACATCACCCTATGCCTCAAAACCTTCATTACAGAAAGAAGTAGTTTTTTATCACCTGCGCTATGAGGCGGAAGTCCAATCATTTTTCCAACACGCAACGCTGCGTTGCTTTGGTCGTTATGGGGCCGATTCGTCTGGGAACCATAAAGTAAAGTATTATAGCGAAAATGTAAAATAGTAATTTTAGTGGTCATACTCGAAAAATACGTGGCGGGAGGCTGGGCGTTTTGTCACACGCAACACCGTATTTTTTTTCGTTATTGTTCTGGCTAGTTAGAAACTATAAAAAAACAACTTTACTGACAAAGTTCTAAAATACTAAAATTTAGTGACAAAAAGTCAGAAAAATTAAACTTCACTATAAATAGGCGGCTGAACTCTAAGATGCTAAACTTTAGTGGTTAAAGTCTAAAAAAACAAAAAGCTGACCAACTTGTAAAGTACTAAGATTTAGTGGGCAAACTCGTTCAAACAAAACGCAACTATAAATAGTCTGATAGCTAAACTCTAATACTCAAAACTTTTTGTGACTGAAACCAATAAACCTAAATGATTATTATTCCTTTAGTTTGTAGATTAATATTGTAATAATATTGTATAATAATAATAATAATAATAATAATAATAATAATAATAATAATAATAATAATAATAATAATAATAAAATAATAATAACAATAATAATAACAATAATAATACTAATACTAATACTAATGTTAATAATAGTAATGATAATAATAATAATAAAATAATAATAATAATAATAATAATAATAATAATAATAATAATAATAATAATAATATAATAATAATAATACTAATGGTTAATAAATAGTAATAATAATAGTAATAATAATAATAATAATAATAATAATAATAAAATAATAATATAATAATAATAATATAATAATAATATAATAATAATAATATAATAATAATATAATTAATAATAATAATAATAATAATAATAATAATAATAATAATAATAATAATAAAATAATAATAATAATAATAATACTAATACTAATACTAATACTAATGCACACGGGTTAAAAAGATATAATAAATTAATAGTTATTTACTAATATTAAGAAATTATAAAATATTTTTCAAGATAAAATATGGTAAAGATTACATATAATTAACTATTTTAGGTAATAAAATAATAATAATATTTTTTTAAACTTCGTTTTTAAAAAACTTAAGCTTTAAAAAAGTTGTTTTTAAGCACTCCATTTTTTTTTTAAATACTTTTAGAAAATATCGTTTTTAAAAGTTCTTCACATTAAAAAAATACATATTTAATAAATTTTTGCTTATAAAAATTTTGTTTTTAATTAAAAGAAGCATGTTTTTAATTTATCAAAAAATCAATTTATAATTTGAAAAATATATAAATAAGCGTCAGCATTTCATGCATTATTAAATAGTTAATTTTTATTATAGTAACGACACTTGTTTAAATACTAGGTGGACAGTGTAAAAATATGTCATGTGACTTTTAGATATTTTTTTTTATAAGTATAGATTATGTTAGTACCCCGTGTATTACACGAGTTGAATAAATAAAATATTAAATAGTTATTAATAAAAACTATAAATTATAAAACGATCTTTTATACAAGATATGAGTGACATTACGTACGATTGATAAAAGGACGATACCATTTTTTAACTTTTGTTTATTTTTTTTCAAAAAAAGTTAGTTTTTAAACAAATTGTTTCAAAACAAATCGTTTTTAATAAAGTGTCATTTTTAATAATCTCATTATTATGACTTTGAAATTTAATTATTTTTATTTCATAAGAATTTTATTTTTTAAAATCCACAGGTTTTAAAATTATTATGTTTTTTAAAAGTTTGATATTATTTTGAAAAAATTTCTTATTTTATAACAAAATTATTTTTTTACAAATTGCATTTGTAGAAAGATCTATTTTTTTAAATCAAAAAACAATATTTTTAAGATGAAAAGAATTAATAATATCATTTGTAGTTAATGTGAAATTTATTATGAGAGAAAAACGGAAAAATAAATTTAAAACCTCTAAAATTATGATAAGTGACATATAAAAACCTTCTTTTATTAGTATAAATAGATTTGCATTAATTACTAATAATATTTTTAATTATTTTTAAGTCTAAAAGAGTTTTCTAAATAATAAGAAGAGAGTTTTTAATTATAGTATTTATAAAAATAAATGTTATAAAATAATTTTTTTTATAAAACATCAACTTTTTAAATATATAAAATACTTTAAAATTGGTGTTTTTAAGAAGAAAGTTTTTATAAATCAAAATAACTAAAATTGAGAGTTATAATAAAGAACACTTTAAACTAACATTTTTGAAAACATTGGATTGAAACAAAATGTTTAATTTTTTTTTTGAGAAAATACAAAAAAAGTTTAAAAAAAAAATTAATATCTTAATTAAAATGTCGTTTTATAATTAATAAATTTTTTATTATTTATTTTTTATTTATTTAATTTGTATGTCTAAAGCTAGTCGTAAATAAAACTATAAAACAAAGGCACAAATAAAATACATACAAACTGGTGATAATCGAACGAATAAAGGCTAAGATACATTATCATAGCCAAAGGTGAAGAGTTCCGACACAAACATGCTTGTCATCATCGACATAAGACATTCAAAGGTTACCGAAACACCAAAAACAAGCAATAGTTTCACCGATCGAACAACATCGCATCACCAACATCAACATATGACCTCTAGAATCTAGGACATGAGCCAAAGCAGAAGACGATCCAGATGGTTACTTAGATCTTGGCTCAGAACCGATTCTTCATGCCAGAAATAGCTACCAAGCCAGAGCAACCAAGATTATTTAGGGAAAATCATCATAGCCAAAAAGACCCACAAAACTACAGCAAATACCTTATAGAGTCGCAAGCACAAAACGTCTCAGATGAACGAACCTCCACCGTCATCGACATTGGCATAAAGCATACATCATATCAAGATAGAAACGTCACAGATCTGAAAATTCTAAAAGGGTATTAGAGAAACAGAGATGCGGGGGGCAGCAACGGTGGTTGGACCACCACAATCACCACATGCAACCACCTTGAAAACCCTAAAGAGGTTGAAGGGCCCAAAAGCGGCTGAACTACCACCATCGCCACCTGCAGAGAGACAGAGAGCCTGAAGGGATGTCGGCATAGCCAACGGTGAAGACCCCACCTCAACCACAAAGGAGAGCCAAAGCGGCGATTAGGGCCACCGCAACAATACCGGGTAAAGTATTGCTACTATAAGCCCCTTGGCACGAGCCACCACCGTATGACGACTACAAACGACGACGAAACCACTGCAAAAACCCCATCGCAGCCGGCTCTCTCGCTCTCTCTATTACAAAAGGGGGATATAAAGAGGCGGTGGTAAAAACGCAACCCCCACCGTCGCCATCACCGCCAACAAACGCCGGGACGCGGTGAAAACGTCACCGCCACCGTCGCCTTTGCTATCGCCGCCCACCACCAGCACACCCACAAATCCAACTTGAAACATAACAAACCCCTTTACTCTTCATATAACCACACATGGGAGAGGGAAAAGTGTGAACCTCAAAAATCTTATGGTCAAATCAGAAACACAATAAGAAAACTATTTCTTCGCATTGCATTTTAAATATATAGGGTTATACTATTAGACGCCCACCAACGATCCTTAGTCCAGCTGGTTAATGTGAGCTACCCATGACATGCAAATATGAGAAAGAACATGAATTCAAGTTTCACTGTGAGCAATATGCTCAAAGTTGAGTTAGGGGGTTTTTCCAGCAATGAGTTTCCTTCAAAGATGGGACACGGATAGGTGAGTCCAATTAATATAACACCTTTCCTCCGAAGCAACGTCGCACATTTGCCATTGAAAAAAACTATTAGACGCCCATCCGAACTAAAGAGAACAATTCTAAGATCCATCAATCAAAAACATACCATAGCAATTCATCCCCTAAATCAAAAGATCAAACTTGTAATCTTTTGCCTTAGAAAATTCATCCCCTTTGCTGAAAATCCATTACTATTTTTCTTTGATCTTTAACAAAGGTAGTAGTGGCATGAACTCCTTCATTAGTACTCACATAGTCACAATAGTATATTTAGTTCTTCCAATAATGGTGTCACACGAATAAAAATACATCACCCAACAATATTTCACAAAATAAAGGTATAATATTCTTTATTACATAGTATAAATCATCATATATATACTAGTTAGACCAAAACAATTAAATGGCTCTTATATGAGAATGCGATCACCACATTTACCGAAGATTCCAGGGCCATATGTGGATGAAATGATGTCCAAAAGAGGGTTAAACTGCAAGGATGCAAACAGAAGCACTGGTATAGTAGCCAATGAAGACACAAGGCCAAGTACCCATCTCTTTTCATCTCCAAAACAAGGTAAAGTATGGATGTAAAGGCTATCATCATGAATATGATCGAGAGGAAGAGGGTAATAAGCGCGATTATCAATCTTTTTGGTAGCGAGTAGAGAAAATCTTCAACCGCATAGCGTGCAGTGAGTATGCCCAAGAACATTAACATAGAAGAAGCTGACATAAAGAGCGCGAGAGCATCTGAAATTGCGAACACTGCAAAAGCTGGTCTTTCGGAGAATATTGGTAAGCCATTGCCGCTATGGGTTCCACCTGGTACAGTAATTGCAGAGGTGAACACAATGGTAGCAATGAGTGTTGCTACAATTATCCCAGAGTTAGCGCGATCTTTCATCCATTGCTCACCTTCCTTTGCTAAGTTTTCATGTGTTTGAGTAAATATTGTTGCTGGTGTCTTGCCAAATAAATTCCTTTCCTCTTGATCTTGAGGCCATGATTGTTCTTGAACCTCCTGCCAAAGATATATATTTCTTTAATTCACTATATATGTTTAAACCTTATTGATCTTTTACTATACGTCTATACTAACATTCATTTTGAAATTTTAAAAACCAGCGATGATCTAACAACATTTACCTTGAACCATTGTAGTTCACGCTGCATTTGAAGAGCCGCACCAGGTGCAGTTGATCTGAGATGGAGACTAGCTTGATCCTCGATTCCTCCAACCAAACGTGCAACCAAGTGCAAAGATGTGTTATAAGATGTATCACGTTGTGCCAGCAAAAGATGACGTTGTGTTGTTATCTGGTATATGAGATTGAAGACGTTGGCCTTACGATTTACGATCGCAATTTGGAACACACCATGCTTGTTCTCATTCACTAGAAAAAGTGCATTAGGAAAGAAAACCAATATCTCTTCAACAACCTCAACATTCCCCATAGTTGCCGCTGCGTCTAAGGGGCGTCCAATAAGATCTCTTACTCTTTTACCATCCAATTTTGCTATTTCAGAGCAAATGAATCTAAGGAGTTGAAGAGCTTGGGTGTGCATCACTTTTTTCTTTTGGATCTGCTTGATATCTGGCACTGCATTACATAAATCATTATGCCCCTCTGGTCTATACCTATGTTTGTAAAATTTTAACTACTTGCTCCATATTAGATAAATCATCTAAAAGTCACATAAAACAATTATCAAACTCTTGTGTTGTTTTTGTTGGTGATGCATTCTACATTTGTTGAATGTTACTTTCTTGTCTGATAATCTTGTCTATCTTTTCGATCCTTATTGTTTTCATTTGTTAATCTAGAGGCTACTTCATTATTATGGGCATCCTTAATTTGAGGGTCTGTTTCATAAATATGAATCAACCATATGCACATGAAGCCCGATGCATGATACAATGCAATGACGAGTAGCTAAACTTACCAAATTTGAAAGCCACTTGCCAAAACACCGAGCTCCAGTTTGTCTTTCGCTTAGAGCCTGGCCAAAGGGTAGGATATGAACGTACAATACTAGGAAAACGCTATAGTCAAGAACGATTTCATGGCGCTAGATCATGCCAGTAGCATGTTGTTTTTATAAAGTGGAAAAACCAAGACACTAGATCAACATAAGTAGTATATATAAGTAGCATATATTAGCATGTGATTGACCCATATTTGCGTATCAGAAATATATCATATATGGAGTCTGTCATCGTCTATAAATCATCATAAGAAAAAGATTACATGATTAGTTTAATCTTTAAAAAACCAGTTGGTTTAGATGTATGAAACTATTTTGATTGGTTTTGTCCAAATAAAACACTTATAAGGAAACTAAAGGTCTAGGCAGAACAATATTAACAGTTCTATAAAATTATAATCAAGTTACATCATCAGGGACAATATTTTACATACCTTGGTCAACTTCCACCACAAGATTCTCGACATCATAACTATGTTTACAGTAGTCAATGGGCCTTTCCAATTCACTAGGTAGATCTACATTACATGTGAACATGAAGGAGTTGATATGTTTTTCTAGAACAAATTACCGACTATAGAGAGTACACTTAACTATTATCAAACTCCTCAGCTAATTTTCCAAGAATCAAAGCATAACAATTAAGTTGATAAAGGAATTAAATCACAAAATAATTAGTGGATATATACTTACAAGAGTAGATCATTCGTTGCCAGAAGCTGAAATGGGTGCCGCTAAGAAACGCAGAATGCCTGTAAGTTAGTCTTTCTAAAGGTGAAACCTCTAGGACAGCTAGCTCAGGAAAGCGTTGAAGCAAAGACAGACATATATCTACAAAATCTAGTTGTTACTTCAGTAAAATTGCACAATATTTGGCTTGAATAGTAGTGTGATCGTCTCAAGGCATACCTATGTTATACAAAGAAATCCAACAATATTATTAATTAGCTTATTCAGACTCACCGTAGAATCCGCCTGATATGAGTGCATGCACAAGTGTTTTTTTTTAAACTCATCAAGAAACACTTCATTTGTGACTTGTAACAGGTAATGAACCGATTGTTTTTGACCAACGTATGCAGCGACATGAAGAGGTAGTTGATTATAAATGTCACAAATGTGCGGAAGATCAGGATTCTTCTGCACCATCATTTCCAGTGCCTCAACATTCCCGACAGCAGTAGCACCAAATATAGCTGTCCTGCCAAAGCTATTTTGCATAGCCAAATCTTGTGGTGACATCAAGCTTATAAGCTTCTTTATCAAATTAATGTTCCTTTTATTATGAGATGCAGCTATCAATGCTGTATCGTAGGCTCCTGTGATGATTGCGCGCACTGCAGTTGGTTCTTTATCCAAGATTTCTTGTAAACTTTTTATGTTGCCTTCAACAGCAGCTTTGTACAGTGGCAAATACTGTGTAAAGTTCTGCCGTCCTGCTGCTTGGTTTGAGACTGCGTATTATATGTGGTTAAACTTTGTTTCGTTAGAAAATTGGTCAACGAACACACAAACAAAACCAAAAAAAAAAAAAAAACACTCAAGAAAATTTATGAACAAATTTGGGCTTGCAGAACATTGTTGAATATAGTTTCATAATATTATCAAAAAACTCTAGTAAGAACACGCTAAGATTAAAATTGGGCAGAAAGCTTTTTGATGGATAATTCAAGTATGTGTATGTGAGATAGGTGGCAAGTTTCCAATTCAACATGTCAAATAAGAAAATCAGATGTGAGGAGCTAGCTTTATGTACTTTTATTTTCTATCTAAAACTGTAAGTTTTCCTTTTGATGCAATAAATAATAGCATAAAGTCCTCATAAAATTATACCGCTTGGTGATTAAAATGGAGGCTATAATGGATGCTCACGGGCTACGGGAGTCCGTAGAACAATTGGTTGGGATGACTGAGGACGAGAAGAAAAGCAAAATGGTCGGGCATTCATTTAACGTTCCAAGCAATCCACAAAGATGTATTGCTGCAAGTCTCGAAGGAGAAGACCGCCAAGGAGATTTGGGAGTCATTGAATACATGCAAGTGTTTGCGCCCATGCATATAACAATACTCTGATGTGGATATGATGTCATTTGATGAAGCAATTGGTCAATTGAAAGCTTATGAGTTATGAAGATCTTTTAAAGATGCAATAAGGAGATTTATGTGGGGAAGGTGAAGAAGCAAGGAGAGGAGACAATTAAATTTGACCAGAAAACAAGAACACTCCTGGATATATCATTAGGCTGTAAACGATACGAACGAACACAAACAGGACCTTGTTCGTGTTCGCTCATTAAGAAAATAACTTGTTTATAAACTGTTCACGAACACTTACCGAACGAGACTTTTTGTTCGTGTACGTTCATTAATGAAATGAATATGTTCATAAACTGTTCACGGACATAAACGAACGCAAATGAAGGCAAGCGAACGCACACAAATATTCATAAACATTAATGATCACAAACGAAATTTTCTAAAATAAATAAATACAAACCATCATATATTGATTTTATAACTAAAATCACAAACATTATGTAATATCCATCAAATATAAATAAATACTTAATATAATTATCTCAAACATAACTTTTAAATGAACAAACATAAACAAACTCATTATTGAACGTTCACGAACATAAATGAACGAACACAGCCTATGTTCATGTTTGTTCGTTTAACTAAACGAACGAAATTTTCTTCTTTGTGTTTATTTATTTATTAAACGAACGAACATAAATGAATTTTCCGTCAAACAGTTCACAAACTGTTCGCTGAATTTTAGTTCATTTACAACCCTAAATATGATGGTACTTGATTGGGCATCCGATAGGTATTATAGATTGCTGTGAAACAAAGTTGGTACGTGGGATCATCTTTTAGACGTGAAATCAGTGTTTTTTTTTCTTTGAATGGCAGGTGATCATTAAAAGTCAGTATTTCTGAATGGGAAGCTACGGGAAGGGGTGTTTGTTAAATAAGTAAATAAATTTTGTAATATAACCTCATCGATAAAAAAAATCATCAAAGAGTTTAGAAACACATAAAATACGGATTTATATGTAGTAGAGAGTTATAAAATATTTGAAACATCGTTTAGAAAAAATGTTCTAAAATTTAAGTTGGAGGGAAAACAAAATTCAATTTTATTTCTTGTCATTTCCGTGAACATTACAATCCAACCGAAATTTTAGCTAGCTAGTAAATCAAAATTATTTGATTAAATTAAAGTACTCGTTTACATATATTGGAGACCTAAATCGTGAACCAACCAAAATAATATATTCATCTAGTTTATCATAGAGGAGTGATTTTAAAAAAATCATAATGTTACGAGAAACTAATGAAACTGATCACATAATTTATAATTTTTTAATCACTACCCTCTATATTTATGTGTGAGTATATATAAATAAGGGTATGGATCAAATGAAAAACGTAGCATTGTTTTATATATATGTCACACATAGTTTATGTATACGTAACCATTTTTCATTCGACATAGTGTTACGTATACGTAAGATTCGTTATTGTCGTATGTATGCTCAACATATATGTACCAAATATTTAAATAACATATTAACAATTAAAATAACAAAAAAATTATGAATTATGTTATTAGTTTTCTTTGGTTTTTACATAATTATTGGATTCTCATAAACCCTCCCTATCATATTAAACGTAACATCTATTAGTTTAACAAAACACTGAACATTTTTTCCATTCTACACACATAATAACAAATAGTTCAATTTTACATGCTTTTCTGGGCATATCTATACATCCAAACTAAAAGTTTCCTGATGTTAACACACATTAAAAACTAAGGCTTGCCCAGATAATTTTAAATCCCCAAACTTAAAAATGTAGAGAAAGCAATTTTATGTATGATTGAATTTGAAAAGTCCATCACAAATTGTAACTTGTACTATATATAAAACAAATACTTTGTTTAAAGAAAATACTAGAATTTCAACAAAATTTATATTGAAACATAAAAAAAAAAAATACAAAACTATATATTTAGACTTTCTTTAAAAGTAAATATTACATTTTACTAGATAAAAATAAGTTATGCGTCAAATAAAATTGTAGAAAAAGAAAGTTAATTTCATTTATCATTGTAAATTCAAGGCTGCGGCTTTTTTTGATTTCGCTTTACCCAAAGCAAATTGCTGAGTTTTAATGTTAGTTTCAGAAATCATCTAGAAATTAATTGTTGGTATTAATTTCCTATTCGATTCACAAAACGGTAAAGTTGAAGAATAAATCGGTCAAGTTAGTTTAGGTATGATAATTTTTAGTTATTTTTGCTGGTTATAATGATATTGTTTAGGAGTTATTCAATTTAATTACGTGTTTTTATATTATCGATTCAGAACTTGAGAAGTGTCAGTAGTTTTTCTAGGCCGTCTGGCAATACAGAATTTCTAGCTTTGTAGTAATGAGAAAGGGGTGACGTATTTGTTACCGCGATCAGCATGAGTCATGGCAGGAGGTCGATGAACGTTTTCGATAATAAACGTCCACAATTCAGCTGAAGTATTTCCCTTGAACGAACTAAACAATTCTTCTCGAAAGCTATCTTGCATTGTAGAAATGATCGAATGTCGCACCTGATCGTCTATTTGCTTCCATTGTTTATAATCTGGGTTCTCGACCCATGTCAATTGTGGTACATTCTCGTCGATAATCATATCTGGTGGTGGCTTGATGCTGCCATTGATGAAGCCGATGAGACCGTTGCCTTCGATATAGTTGCGCATCCCTACCTGCCAATAGTTTACAGTGTAGAAATTGAGTTTTGGGATGGTGTGAAGATCATGATCCATGTAAATTGGCTGTGGGTATTTGTGATTGGAATATAGTGAAGAAGATGATGCCATTGTTAATGTTGACATTCTTTCAAGGTTAGAATGGCTTGTTAGTGTGATTGAAAGTAGAATGCATCAAGTCTAGTGCCCTTCTTATAGTGAAAATAATAATAATAATAATAATAATATTATTATTATTATTATTGTTGTTGTAAAGAAAACTATATAAAATTAAAAGTTTAAATAAGATGCAATTATTTTTGTACAATCCGATCCCTGTAAATAGCGTGTGGGTTGTCAAGCACTTACACCAACTTTTTTTTAATAAAATAATAACAAAAAGAAATTATAACATTTGCAATTTAATTTCATTTTATTATAAACTGTACGTTTTTGGAGCTTTAATTAATTCAATTGTATATATAGAATTGTTTTATAAACAGTATATGTTAATTTTGTCTGGTAATTTTGATTATGATGAAGTTTTTTAAGATTAACACAACTCATTTTTTATTTTTTCTTAGCTGGTCGATTTTTCATTTATATGATAACATGTTAATGTATGCCTATTTTTAGTTCATTTTATTTGTATTCTCCAGTTATATTCTTAGGGCATTTATGGACTTATGGAGATGTGAGCATGCCAGCATGGATTAGTGGATTGCTTGCAAAATTTTAGGGATTTTCATCGACGTCTTGTTATAGGATTTTTAATATGTATTTCTTCATTACTAATTTACTAGTAGGTTGAAAAGACCTTAAATTAATTATTAGAATATAGCGACTTTTTTGGTATGTTACTGAACTGATAATGCAAAGAGAAAGTTGATTCGAAAAAGAAAGCTATGATACGAGTTTGTTGAAATAGTGTTTTAAGTGTCTAAACGTTAAATATTACATATGATTATTCATTTTTATGCATGTGATTAAGTTGAATAGGTTAACTGTAAGTTGGAAGTGATTTTGTAGGTAAAATAAGCAAGTTGGAAGCTTACATGATGAAACAAGTTATTGGAGGTGTCAAGAAAGAATGATTCAAAGTGCAGCAGAAAGGCTTCCACCGTAGCCTACTATAGCCACCGTAGCCTACTATAGCCACCGTAGGCTATGCCAGCTCAAGAAAAAAATCAGCAGAATGTACCCCAGCGTAGGCTACGCTGGATAGCGTAGGCTACGCCAGGGCACTTTTTGAAAACCTATAAAATCGCGTTTTATTTATGTTTCAGCCACCACTTGCCCCCCATTCGACCTAGAACGTTTAGAGACGAATTTTGGGAGTTCTTAGATCATTATTTTACTATTCCAACACTCAAAAACAAGATATAATCATCCGGAATGCAAAACAACAGTTTTGAAGATCATTCAAGAACGATGAGCGGCTAATCTTCTCGTGATCTACTTCGGGTATTAGGTTTTATGTGATCATCAAATTTTGGCGCCGTTGCCGGGAAATCAGTGCGCTTGGTGTTTTGTTATTTGATTTGTTTTTTTTAGTTTCGTTTAATTGTCCTTGCTTTATTTCTTTTATTTCCTTGTTATGCTTGGTGTTTTTCAGTGTGCAGGTGACAGGTTGCATGCATACTCGATATTCGAGTAGGAAATCACCACTTATGTTTGATCCGGAGATTGAAAGGTTAGCAAGAGAAAATCGTGTTCTACATCGAGCGGGAATCCCAGTACCACCAATTTCCCGTGAAATTGACCAAGCAGCTTCTAGTTCATCTCAGTCGAGGGAGATGGAACCATTAAATGATCAACAAGGAGGGAATGTAGTCCTAAACCAAAACCCATCGGTAAACCCTAATAACCAAAACCAAACCCAAATTCACATCCACCACCAAACAACAACCGCAACAACAACCTAAATCAACCACCACCCAATAATAACCTGAATCAAAATAATGTCAATCAAGGAGATGATTTTGATCATTTGAGCATGCATAGTGTCCACACGGGCGATGAAGATTATGAGGATGAGTGGAACAACAATGAAGACGATCATGGTGCCAATTATGATGCTTAGGATGGAAATCGTGGTGAAGGTAATGTATATTATAGGAATAATAACAATTGGAGGAACGATCAATATGGATGGAATGCACCACCTATCAATCAACAACGGGTAGGGTTAATAATAATATCAATCAGCCAAGAAGACCTCAAAGAGCTCAAGTACAAGGTGTGGATAGCCATTTCAGACTGGCTATTTCTGAAAATCCAAATCCTATTGCACCTCCAAATCGTAGATGAAGAGCTTTTGATGTACGCCCTCATTATCTCACCATTCTTCCTGCATTTAGAGGCACGACAACAGAAGAACCATATGTGCATCTTGCTAAATTTGATGCCATATGTAGCACTATCGGTGGAAACCACTTCACACAAGATGAAGTGAGACTGAGATTGTTCCAATTTACTTTGAAAGACAGAGCGAAGCAGTGGTTCCTCACTTTACCTGATAATAGTATTCATACATGGCAAGAAATGCAACAAACATTTTTGGTTGAATATTATTCTATGGGTAAAACCAGTGACGCAAGAGATGCTATCGATCTTTCTAACAACAAGCAAGGGAGCAGTTTCATGAAGCATTCACAAGGTTTAAGGAACTTATTCGTATGTGTCCACATCATGGAATTGAACGTTGGGAATTGATAAAGGCTTTCTCAGATGGATTGACGAATGAGGAAAGAAAATATTTGTATTCTACAAGCAATGGCACTTTCCTTTCTAATCATGAAGATGCAGACTGGGAATTTTTAGAAAGGATGTGTAGAAACTCCAAAGCACAAGCTTCTGCCAGTAGAAGATCTAAATCTAATTCGGTAAGATCAACCACGGTTGACTATGAGACTAAAGAGTGGATTGTAGCGTTAGAAAAACAATTGGCAAGGTTAGGGCGAACGGGTGCAAAGGAGGTTGCAACTATAGGATACGATGTATGTGAAGAATGTAGTGAGTTGGGTCATAATGTTGATGCATGTCAGTTGGTGATGGAAAGAAAAGAGGAAGTTAATCAAGTTTACGAAGATAGAAAGCAATTCGATATGAATTCCAATACTTATCATCCTGGATTGAGAAATCATCCTAACTTTAAGTGGGAATGCTTCAAGCCAAATGAATCCTAATTTTCAAGGTAATAATCAAGGTGGTCAAGCTTATCAGAACCGAGCACAAGGGAATTATAATCAAAGTGGTTATCAAAGAACTTCATATTCTCAAGGAAACAATCAAGGAAACTACAATCATAGGGATCAACAAGGTAGTTCATCACACAACTATCAAAGTAATGCTCAATCGGGACAACTTGGTGGTGAAGAGACTACAAATACAAAGTTGGATGCTTTGATGAACATGATGAAAGAGAATTCAAAAGAGAACAAGAGAGAAAATAAAATTAGGGACAAGGCTTATGAAGCCTTAAATAAACAAGTGGGTCAACTTGCAGAGGATGTGGCTCAAATTAAAAAGAACCACGGAAAGCTACCAAATGATACCACGGTCAATCCTCAACATCAAGGAACCAACACAGAAAATATGAGAAATGTTCACATCAATTCGGTTAGTATCCTTCCTGACTCTGAAATTATTAATAATGACTTTACTTCTTTTTCACAACAAGTTGTAGATAAGGAAGAGAAAGCCGATACGATGGAAGAGAGTGACCCGGCAACACCCATCATTCCAATCAAAGTGGGGAAGTTGAAGATAAAAAGAGCACTTTTGGATTATGGAGCAGCTGTTAGTATCTTGCCAAGTATGTTATATTATCAGTATGACTTCGGTCCTTTAGAAGAAGTTGACACCACTGTAGTGTTAGCTGACTTGACTCAAAAATGTCCTCGGGGGATGGTAAAGAATGTTATAATCAAGTTGGGAGAATTTTACTACCCCGTGGACTTTATGGTGCTTGATTATGCACCAGTGAGAACGAATGAGCAACCGAATGTCATATTGGGTTGACCATTTTTAGCAACTGCCAATGCTCAAATCAATTGTCGAGATGGAACAATTGACATGACTTACGAAACTCGTAAGTTACGTTTTAATGTATTTTCCAAGTCGGTTAATTATTTCGGTAATGATAAAGTTTTTGTGGCAGATATGACTAACGTGTGTGTTCCTACTTATACTTCACATGTAAGCATGAACACCACTTTTGAGAATGATTTTAAGTATGACAGGGATAAGCATGTGGACTTTGAAGGAATTTGTGGATTTAAAAGAAAAGAAAGAGCGAATTATGAAGATGGAAACAAAAGATGAGAAACCTAAAATAAAGAAAAAAGTTGGTGATCCACTTGTAACTATAAAAGACAGAGTTGAGGATTAATGTTTGGGCCACAATGCGATCTAGTTAAAGACCCACCGGATCATTTGAAGAATACCGGAGTCAAGCATCCTACCCGACCACCATGAGTGGTCGCAGGTATGGTCTGGCTGAAGACCTAAACTTAACGCTAATCGGGTGGCAACCCAAAGTTAATTTTATGTTTTATGTTTGATGTATCTATTTAAGTAGTTATTTTGGTAATGGTTATATTTTTGTCTGGGTCGGTTCGGGTTTGAAAAGTCGTTTGTGTTGATTAAGTGGATAAATTGATTTGCAAAGAAGAAAAAATTCACACACTTAATCTGACCTTTCGTATTTTTGTTAATTATTTGTTATTTCCGTTATCTCTTGCATGTGTTATGTATGTTATTAATACAAATACAAGGGTTCATTTTGCAATTTTATTAATCTTGATCTTATTGGTATTATAACTTGTTTTGTTATTAAATAATTAAGTTAAAATAATAATAATAATAATAATAATAATAATAATAATAATAATAATAATAATAATAATAATAATAATGATAATCATCATAATAAGTGGTAACTTATAAAATAAATAAAAATATAAGTAGAATAAAAATCTATTATTTAAAATTGAGAAACTTGTATTTTAACAACTTTTGGCATAAATTAATAAGTTCCCAAACTACAGGGACCAAAGTTGTAAAAATCTTAAAACCCAAATCTTCCCTGTTTTTCCGGCGTCCGCCGGCCAAGCTCCGGGACGCCCCGAACCACCCCGAAATTTAACTTTTTAAACTCCAATCTACTTCCAAACACTTCGTGAACTCGATTTCGAACCTGTAGAAGTGTTTAATTTGCCTTTAAACCTGGCTATAGTCACATTCGAACCTGAAACCGATCCCCACCATTAACCAAATCCGTTTCGGTAGTGAATCGAGATATTAATTCAATTAATTAAGCGTATACGTTCACACAATCAATTATAAAAAAATGATGAGTTTAATTCCACTTGAAACAACAATTTACATATCAAATTCGATTAGTAACGTCCGAGATTAAATGTAGAGCCGTTGGGCAACTAATCGATCGAATCGAAGCTATTTAACAGAGGGGAAAGGTGTCAATAGTCTTTTTCCAACTCTCTGTAAGCCTAATTGCTCGAAAACATACACCAATTACCTTGTTCAATCGTCCCTGTTCATCGCGACGGTTCTAACAGTGTTCAGTGTTCATCCTCGAATCGAAGATAAAATTAGAAATTAGATACGTGTTTACATGCGATTGATCAAGGGAATAAAAGCCCTAAGGTTAATTTCATCCTCGAATTTGTTTCGTGGTTCAGTTGGATCAATCAGAAACTAGGGTTCTTGGTGAATTGGGGGTTTTCGGTTTAAGTTGTTTTATGAATTTGAAACGAGTGTTTGACGAAATGGGGCCTTGGCCCGCTGGTTAAAGCTTAGGAGAGATAGGCAGAGGGCCCGGGTTCGAACCCGAGCCCCTGCATTTTTTTTAAAATTCCGTTTTTGTTAAACAATAAAATTTCAGAAAATCTTAATATATTATTAATTTAATATAAAAATCATTTTTTATAACATTATACTAAAACAGAAATTATTATGAAATTTCTAAAATTTGTGGAAATTATAATTTGGTAAATGTTACTCATTTTCTTTATTTTAATCCTTAACAATCATTTTAAAATATATTCACAAGTCTTAAATTATATAAAGATCATTGCAAAACAAGTAGGAATTATATTTAAGTATTTAACTAGTATTTCATAAACTATTTAAATAAATCATCATTAAATTGAATCTTTTCTTTCACCAAGTGATTTCATAAATTAATTAAGTAAAATTAGACATTTGAGTGTGTTACTCAAAAAAAAAAAAAAAGGAGTTGACATGCGTTATTTTATTTATTATTGATAATAATTCTTCAATTATTATTAGTTAATCAATTTGTCTCATCTTATTTAACCAAGTAAATAAAAAATACATATATACATTACCGAATTACTAAATCAAGAATCCTGACTACAATTGGAACTTTAGCCTTCGTAAATCGTCTTTTGATCTTACCGGCTAAATTCTGAATCTTGGAACGCTCATTTAGGATCAATTGTGAAGACATCGTTGGAATTACTTTATTGTTATTAGTTCCTTATACATCATATATCAAGTGAGTTTTTCATACCTCGTTTTACTTTCTTTCATACGTTTTGGGGTGAAGCATGTTAATCGTATTAAAACTACACTTGTAGAGACGTTTGTATTCTTGTAATACACATGCAATTCATCTTACATTTTGTCATGGTTATTTGGAATCTTGTAAATATTATGTGATCGACACTTATAAACACAATCATTAACTATTGCTAGCCTAGCGACGTCATAGATCTATGGGCTTGACAAGCCTATTTGGTGCTAAAGCTGAGGTTATTACCGGCTCCTGATGACGTATTCTTGATCATCATGGGAACCAAGTACACTTAGTTAATCGTATATTATTCGTTGTGGCCATATTTGTCAAGGTTTGATTGTTACATTTGTTATCTATTTATATTTGCATTATCCTTTAATCTATGACATGAATTGCCATCTTAAAAGATTATAATTTATGTAAGTAAAATCTATGGGAACTCACCAACATTATATGTTGACCGTATTTTTAACATGTTTCAGGAAATGTTCCAGCTTAGTATTGCTTTTGAAGACTTGTTATCATCTAGGATTGGACCTAGAGAATAATAAAGAACATGCTTTGATACTTGAAGTTCAAATTAAACTTATGTTATGTTTGGTTGCTCTGAGACTTATGTTTTATATTTTTGTATGTCATGAATTGGATATTTAATAATATTTACACTTTAAATTAGCGTTGTGTGGCATGAACAATATTAACCCTCACATCTCAATGTTTTCGTCGTTAAGGTTGGGGTGTGACACTTAACTTAAATACTATACATTGGGGACAATGTATCTCAAGTGTGGGGATGAGGGAAAATTCGGAAAATTTTTATTGTTTTTAAGCAATCCAATCGAACATGAAAACGACATGCATACCAATTGATTCTTGCCATATTTGATGTAAGGGTCCTTATTATGGTCTAATTCTAAGATAACAAAAATAATTGTGTTAACAAGGTTTTAGAAATTTTTTTTTAAGAATTGCCTAGTTAGGGTTAACAGGCCAATGGTGTAATAAAAACATGCGCACACCGACAGCCTTAATTCCTACTTGGTGAGATTTTAAAGCTTACTAGATTGTTAGTTCACATAAAAATTGTTTCAATTGCTGAGTGTAGGCCATTATGATTCTTTGTGTTAGAACTTGTGTGATTTGATACATACCTAGACGGTGAATTTGATAAATGCACATAGATGATAGAGGCAATCTAAGATTTCTTTTTTTTTTAATACCATTTTTATGTTTCAGCACTTTACCTAAAATTCCTCCTAGTAGCCACTTTCGAGCCTTAAACCGTTTATTTTGACAGACCTATATCATTCAAACCCAAATTAAAATTTACCCAATATGACTTAGTTACCACTGTTGATAACATTCATATTAGTTTCAGTATTTGATTTCTGGTAATAATTAAAAAAATAATAATAATAAAAAATAAAAAAATGTAAAAAAAACTAGAAAAGATTAAAAAAAAGAGAGAAAAGAAAGATGCAAATTGTTGGTTATGGGTTAAATATGCACCCATGCGTTTGTTTTGTTTGAGTAATAGTTATGCCAATAAGAATATCAACAGTTGGTATTGCCTTGATTTTATATTTTATCCACATTCACAGCCGAGCATTCCTACCTTAACCTAAGCCCAAAACCCTTAAGTCCTTTTGATGTGTGCATTGTCTATTTGTTCGTGGAAGTTTGATTGTCACCCAAGCATATGATAAAAAGCTTCATATGTAGACCTTTGAGTGATATATTGGTACAACTTTCACCAATCCAGAAATAAACCGAGAGAAGTGAAAATGATGAGGGGTGTGTTGCATGACATTAAAAGCCGAAGCTTGTTAGTTTTAATTAGTCAGATTCTATTTTGAGTTAAATGTAACATCCTTTACTTGCTAACCAAAAATGATTATTGTAATTCTGGAATGGGTATGACTTTGGACCATAGCTAATACATAGCAAGGGATTTTTGTTTATAATGTTGTTAAGTGCTTTGAATTAGATTTGCTTGAGGGCAAGCAAAGTTTAAGTGTGGGGATGTGATACTAGTGTGTTGGAATAGTGTTTTAAGTGTCTAAACGTTAAATATTACATATGATTATTTGTTTTTATGAATGTGATTGAGTTGAGTAGGTTAACTATAAGTTAGAAGTGATTTGTAGGTAAAACAACAAGTTGGAAGCTTACATGGTGAAACAAGTCATTGGAGGTGTCAAGAAAGAAGGATTCAAAGTGCAGCAGAAAGGCTTCCACCGTAGCCTACTGTAGCCACCGTAGGCTACGCCAGCTCAAGAAAAAATCATCAGAATGTACCCCAGCATAGGCTACGCTGGCTGGCATAGGCTACGCCAGGGCACTTTTTGAAAACCTATAAAAACGAGTTTTATTTATGTTTCAGCCACCACTTGCCCCCATTCGACCTAGAACGTTTAGAGACGAATTTTGGGAGTTCTTAGATCATTATTTTACCATTCCAACTCTCAAAAACAAGATACAATCATCCAGAATATAAATCAACAACAGTTTTGAAGATCATTCAAGAACGATGAGCGGCTAATCTTCTCGTGATCTACTTCGGGTATTAGGTTTTGTGTGATTAGGTTTTTATTTATGTTTAACTTTGTTGGGATTAAACTTTAGAACCATTTAAGGTCTTTCATAAGTTTAACTTGTGTTTTGGTTATTTAAACAATGATTTTGGTAACTTTTATTTGAATATCATTTGATCTTCCGGAAATTATATGATTGCAAGTTTTGGTTTCTAATCGATTGGCATTGTGTATTAAGACCTATTAAGTCTTGATTATTGATATCACTTAATCATCGCACGTACGGAATCCTTATTAAGGATTTTTCATGAAGTTGAATCAAACAATACTGAAAACCAAATCTAGATCCGAAGTGGATTACTCTTTCTTATAATCGTTTTCTTAACCAAGTTTCATTTTTGCTCGTTTTCATAGTTTATTTATTAATCATTACAAAATTCAATTTTTACAGCCAAGAGGCAATAGTTAAGTAAGTTGATAATTTAATTAGTCATTGTTTTATAAATCAAAGTACAATACACTAACTACTAATCCACGAGGATCGACAACCCTACTTACCCTAACTAGTTTAAGGTGAATAGGAACACACATTTTAACATTTTATTTGATTGATACTTCGACATCGATCAAGTTACATAATTTTTTTTAAAGAATTTGAAGTTTTAAACAGCTAAAATCATGTATTGCCGACATTATTCATATGAAATCCTTGTGTGTAATGAAACACATAGAAGCTACACAACCTAGTGAAACAGCTATTTAATGTTTTTTTATATTTTTAATATCCTAAACTATGAATTATATGTGCTGAAATTTTTAAAGAGTGCATCCACGTAAATACGTACTTTTAAAGAATGCATCCACGTAAATACGTACTCAGATGATCAAAAGAAGCTTATGACAAAGTGTAAATATATGAAGCATTGAAATCAAACCTTGAGAAAAATATATATATATATAAAATTAGCAAGTATTATATATGAACTAAAATAGTCATGTCAAATATGAGATAACTAGAATTTTCTTCGCGGGCGTTGCGCGGGGAATTCCTTCCCAATCCAAACATCAAAACACGAATATCAAAACACGTCACAATGACCGACATTCCAACGTAAAACACTTGGGCAAGAAAGAAAAAATCCACGTTGCAACGGTTGCCACATCGTAAGACCTTGTCGTAAAGTCTTAAAAGTGCACTCAATTATAAAAGCCGTTTGTCGTAAAAATAAAAAAAACCAAAATCTATATTATTACGTTATTTGTGTTTTAAATATATATGTAGCTGATTTATTGATGATTATTAAGGTTAATTTTACATAACTTAAAATATTAAAATTAATAATTAATATTATATTATAATGTAAAACTAACCGGTGCTTCCTTTGTTGACTTCTTTACATTTTGAAAGAAAAAGTAAAGTAAAAATTGAAAGAGTAAGTAAAGCATGTAGTACAACACCTTGATATACATATATGTTGATAATTAATAATATTTTAATTAACCCAATGATTATCTTGAAAAAAATATAAATACAATGTAATTGCGCGGTCCATATATAAAACAATTATGTTTCACAACTACTACAATATTTGTTGATAACATCAACATATATTGTTTAGAGAACGACAAGAATGTAAAGTAGTTTGAAATGAAAGATGCTAGTACAAGTGTGGGTCTCTTTCTAAGTCTAGCATTTGTATAATGGTATTTTTATCCTTCAATTAAACAACTTCTAAAATACATTGAAACATTTAGAGTTAATTATATGAAATGTCCATGTGATTAGGTCTGTTTTCATTTTAGGTCTCCAGGTTTGAAAAACTATAAGGTCGGTCCAATGTTTGTCAAAACGTAACACAAAAGGTCCCCGTCATGAATGGCTGTTATTTTTTCCGTTAATTTTTCTAATATGACCAAATTGCCCCTGATTATTAAAATAGGTTAGTATGACAACCATCTCATCTTCAACCTCAATCTAACCACCACCACCACCACCACCACCACCACCACCACCACCACCGCACCACACCACCGTCCACTGTGCACAACACCCACCACCATCGGTACACATCCACCTTCAAACCACCATCATTGGTCCATCTCCACAACCTCCACAGCACCACCGGTCCGCCGCCACCAAACACACCACCACTAATAAATGGGTCATCCCACCATCTTCTTCATCTCTTCAACAGCACCTCTACCCCTATCTCAAGACCACCAGCCCACCACCATATCAACAACCTTAGATCTAGCTCTGGTGAAACTAAGAACGCACCACCACCAATGCGGGAAGCTAATGGAGACGGATACGGCGACAACGTGTCTTGTTCACCGCGGTTGTCCGATGCCGCCGGCGGCAACCTAAGATGGCGACCTTACACTCCGGAGCATATTCTGATGAATAGCTCCGCCGGAGTGCGGCGGATTTGTGAAGCGATGAACGGATCGATTTCAACATATATGTTCTCATTGTTGTTCACTGTTTGCAGGTTTCTAGAGGGAGTGTGTGTAGGGGTTTAGATAGAGTATGTGGAGAAATAAAGCACTAGTGTTGTTTTTTGAGCTTTTTATGTCACACCCTCAAAATCCGCGAGCGGGGTTTTACCGCGAGGCGCGTGACATACCAGGATCTCAGTCATTAGTTACCAAGAACGACTCTATATGATTAATAAACAAAACCAGAGTTAACGTTTAAAATACTGCGGAAGCGTTTTTAAAATTAGAAAACCCAAAACAAGTAGTATGTAAAGAGAATGCGCAAAACATACGCGCCCCAAACACAATTGTTTAATATGAAAATAATCCCAAATTTGTAAACAAGGAAATGTAGACAACTCAACAATGCTGACGTGCGTGCTCCTAGGCAACTGGCAACCTTAACCTGAGAATAGCATACTAAACAAGTCAACACATGGTTGGTGAGTTCAAGAGTTTGCGTTAAAATATAACCAATCAACAGTTTCCAAAGCATAAGTAGTGTATTGCAATAGATAGCTAGTCTATTAACATAAAAATATTAATCATAGTGATTTCGCGATCGAAGCTGACTGTGTTACGTTTGTTGCCTCCCGTCACGACTTACCAGGTCGTGACGAATATAGTTAGGACAAAATTGCACCCGTATGACCTCGAGTCACACAGGTGGGGCTCGTCAGACCCAGTAGTACTACCCAAAATTTCCCCGCTAGTCAATATTAACAATCCGAAAGTGTGAGGACTTTCCATGGTAAACAACACTATATCAATATTATACACACTCATATATAAAAGCGTTTGTGAACAGTATGCTATCTCCCCAAAAGAGATTATGTAAAATGAGTGGGGCAAGAACTCACCTGATGCGCGCAAGAATTAACTTAGAGCTTAACTTGAAAGAAAGAGGGGAAAGACAACCTTCAAAGGTCACCTAGAACACAAGAGTACATAAGTACGTGTACACAGAATCAACATGAAACCCTAAGTGCTCTACAACCAAGGACTCAAGGTTTAGAAAGACAAGACACATTTGACCCAGTTGACCCGTTTGACCCGTTGGTGACATTATAGGTGATAACTCGTTAATACTAACACAACAGCATATCATACATGATCAACATACAACTTGATTACATATAGCACTTCATTACCACATGTACTACCTAGATCATCATACAACTAGATATCATACAAGTCATGCGAATCACAACAGGCCAAAACAGGTAACAAACCAAATCAACATCCCTATAACCTAAACAACACATTTCATCACCTTAGAAACCATCCATGAACACACTAGCATGATCCTAATATCCCAAACATGCTCAAATCATCCAATTCAAGATTTGCACAAATAAAGTTTCCCTTTTGGGAAAGTACATCCCAATTTCATCAAACACCCAAGACATTCATGGATTCATCATTACATACCAATTCAAGTCCATGACAACATCTAAACATGATCAACAACACCTAATCATCATGATTCATCAACGTTCAACACCAAAGTTACTATTTTTAGCAATGTATGAACTATAAGACATCTTCTTGATTTTAAATTGTTCATATCATCAACCTAGCATCTAATCATCATCACAAACACATCCATAACATTCATACATCATCCAATCATCAATTCATGCAAAATAAAGTTACTATTATTAGTAACCTATGAACAACGTATCAAAATCATAGCTTTCTTGCATAATCGACGTTAACTAGCATATATACAATCCAACTAACATAATAACACCAACCACATCAATAAATCGACCTCCAATTGCAAGTTTCGAATTAGGGTTTCGGCCCTAATGTAAATCCATAAGAATTTGTAAAAATCCAACCTTTATTGCATACTTGACGTTAATTAACATGTAATCTATCTAACAAACACATTAACAACAACAAACAAGCATCAATCGACCATCAATTGCAGATTTCGCATGGAACATTCGGCCAACATGAAAATCATCAAAAACATATAAAAATCTAACCTTTAAACGTGTAATGGCTTGCAATTGATGATTCTAACTTGTTGTATGCTTGTAATCGACCAAAACCGAAGATGATTGCTTGTTCTTGGGCTGAATTCGAAGAGGAGAGGGAGAGAGGAGGTCGTCGCGGCCGATGGGGGTGGGATTAGGGTTGGGTTTTGATTTTATTTTATTAATAATCCATAATTACCCTTTTAACCCTTATAATTTGTATTTTATAAAGATTAGGCTTTTTGAATAGTTTTTAACTACTAAACACAATTATTATTAATCACAAATAACAATCATGCATAATTTCCATTTATCACAAAACACACGAAATAAATATACACGTTTTCACGTTACGCGATAAAATTACAGTTAACATTTAAATCACATAAGCATAACTTAATAATCACATTGTTAACTTAATTACATCAATTTAACATTACTGATTATTGTTAAGTCACTAACGTTCAACGACAACTAGTGTGTGTGCACGACACGTGTATGCAAGACTTAACGGAACTAACGGAGTTTGGTAACGGAAAATTACCGGATGTCACATTATCTCCATGTTGAAAGAATTTTCGTCCCGAAAATTGCATTACATGGTGAGTGTTCCATCACTGGTCTACTGCATTAGCACAAGGAAATCGAAATCGTGTGAGTTTTGGATGAGTTGTCACATCATCCCCATGTTGAAAGAAATTTTGTCCCGAAATTTAATCAGTACCTTCGCCGGCTGGCATCGTCCTTTCGAATAGCTGAGGGTACTTAAGCTTCATTTGGTCTTCACGTTCCCACGTGAATTCTGGTCCACGTCTCGAGTTCCAACGAACTTTGACAATGGGTATCTTGCTTTGCTTAAGTGTTTTCACCTCACGATCCATCACTTCGACAGGTTCCTCAATGAAGCGTAACTGTTCGTCTACTTGAACTTCTTCTAGTGGTACGACCATCGTTTCATCCGTTAAACATTTCTTTAGATTTGAAACATGAAATACATCATGGATTCCACTCAATGAATCAGGTAAGGCTAGTCGATAAGCCACTGGACCAATTCTTTCCACTATCTCAAATGGTCCAACGTATCTCGGATAGCTTTCCTCGCTTACCAAACCGAACTACGCCTTTCCATGGTGAGACTTTTAATAAAACCTTGTCACCAACTTGAAATTCCAAAGGTTTTCGTCGTTTTTCAGAATAGCTTTTCTGTCTGTCTCGCGCTGCGGCCATGCGGTTTCTTATCTGAACAATCTTCTCAGTTGTCTCGTGTACAACTCAGGACCCGTTAATTGACTGTCACCAATTTCAGCCCAGCAAACTGGTGATCTACACTTTCTCCCATATAAAGCTTCAAAAGGTGTTGCCTTTATGCTAGTGTGATAACTATTGTTGTAAGAAAATTCCACCAATGGTAGGTGAACTTCCCAGTTATTCCCGAAGTCAATCACACAAGCACGTAACATGTCCTCCAAAGTCTGTATAGTATGCTCGCTTTGACCATCAGTCTGTGGATGATAAGCAGTACTCATATCCAATCGCGTACCCAAAGACTTCTACAGTGATTGCCAGAAGTGTGAAGTGAAACGGGAATCGCGATCAGAAATGATCGAGATTGGTACTCCATGCCTCGAAACGATCTCCTTTAGATAAAGTCGGGTTAACTTCTCCATCTTATCAGTTTCCTTTATTGCTAGGAAATGAGCAGATTTTGTCAATCGATCCACGATAACCCATATTGTGTCACACCCGTAGAAGTGCGAGGTAACTTAGTAATAAAATCCATTGATATCTGATCCCACTTCCACATAGGGATCTCGGGTTGTTGTAATAGTCCAGATGGTTTCTGATACTCCACTTTCACCTTCGAGCAGGTCAGACACTTGCTCACATAAGTAGCTACATCCGCTTTCATGTTAGGCCACCAATAGTGCGCCTTCAAATCATGGCACATCTTGTCAGATCCAGGATGTATAGAATACTTGGACTTGTGAGCCTCACTCATCACTAAGTCTCTCAGGTCTCCGTGTAGAGGTACCCATAGTCTATCCATGAAGTAACGAATTTCATCCGCTTTTACTTCCAATTGTTTTTCCATACCCCTTAACGATTCAGACCCAATGTTTTCTGCTTTCAGAGCTTCTGTCTGAGCCTCTCGGATTTGTTCAGGTAATTGCGTACTAATCGTTAGTTGCAGAGCTCGCACACGTCGAGGTTTAGCAGTCTCTTTTCTACTCAACGCATCAGCAACTACATTTGCTTTCCCCGGGTGGTACTTAATAGCACAATCATAGTCGTTTAACAATTCCACCCAGCGTCTTTGCCTCATGTTCAACTCTTTTGCTCAAAGATGTGCTGAAGACTCTTGTGATCGGTGTAGATGGTGCATTTGGTACCGTACAAGTAATGTCTCCAGATCTTTAAGGCAAAAACTACCGCACCCAGTTCCAAGTCATGGGTGGTATAGTTCTTCTCATGAATCTTCAACTGTCTAGAGGCGTAAGCTATCACTTTATCCCGCTGCATCAGGACGCATCCAAGTCCTTGAATAGAAGCGTCGCATAGACTACGAAAGTCATCACTACCATCCGGTAACGCTAATATTGGTGCGCTACACAATTTATGTTTCAGCAACTGAAAAGCAGATTCCTGACTCTCACCCCATTTGTACGTCGTTCCCTTGTGAGTCAAGGCTGTGAGAGGTTGTGCAATCTTAGAGAATCCTTCAATGAATCGTCGATAATATCCCGCTAATCCAAGGAATTGTCGTATCTCACTGGTGTCTTAGGAACAGACCAATTCTTTATCGCTTCAATCTTAGCAGGATCAACATGTATTCCCTTCTCGTTGACAATATGACCCAAGAATTGTACCTCACGTATCCAGAAATCACACTTAGAAAACTTTGCGTACAGTTGTTCCTTTCTAAGTAATTCCAAGATTAAACGTAAGTGCTTCTCATGTTCTTCCTCGGTCCTGAGTATATCAGTATGTCATCAATAAAGACGATAACAAACTGATCAAGATAGGGTTTGCACACGCGATTCATGAGGTCCATGAATACTGCTGGTGCATTCGTCAACCCAAATGGCATGACCAAAAATTCATAGTGACCATATCGTGTACGGAAAGCAGTCTTCGAGATGTCCTCTTCTCGAACTCTCAGCTGATGATACCCAGACCTCAGATCAATCTTAGAGTAATAGCTTGATCCTTGCAGTTGATCAAACAAATCATCGATACGAGGTAAGGGATATCTATTCTTGATAGTAACCTTGTTCAGTTCCCTATAGTCAATGCACATTCGAAATGTACCATCCTTCTTCTTCACAAATAGAACTGGCGCTCCCCAGGGCGACGAACTCGGTCGGATGAACCCTTTATCCAACAACTCTTGTAGTTGGGCAGATAATTCCTGCAGTTCGTTCGGAGCTAACCGGTACGGTGCTCTCGCAATTGGAGCGGCTCCTGGAGTCAACTCAATCTGGAATTCAACTTGACGATGAGGCGGTAATCCAGGCAGGTCTTTCGGAAACACCTCGGGAAACTCACGAACTACGGGGATATCCTCTATCTTCTTTTCCTCGGTCTGTTTATCTGTGACGAGTGCTAATATGGCCAGTCGACCCTTTCGTAACAACTTCTGTGCTTTCATAAACGAGATGATGCCTATCACCGCACCACTCCTATCACCTCTGACTGTAAGGACTTCTTCACCAAGGGGAATCCGTATGATCTTCTCGTGGCATATGACTTCCGCTTGTTTATCGGAAAGCCAATCCATGCCTACTACCACATCAAAGCTTCCTAACGTAACAGGCATGAGATCTATGGTGAATGTATGACCAGCAAGCTCTATCTTGCAGTCTCTAAGAATATGCGTTACGTGAATCTGTGTGCCGTCAGCTAACTCTACGGTGTATTTAGATTCTAAGGCTGAGGGCATATCACTTAAAAGACTACAGAACCTAGTGGACACGAAACTTCTATCGGCTCCGGTATCGAATAATACGGTAGCAAAACAACCATTAACCGAAAATTTACCAGTTACTGTTGTAGGATCGTTTAGAGCCTCACCTGAGCCAATGACGAAGGCTCTTCCTTTGGCTCCATTGTTGCCTCCATTGTTGTTGCCATTACCATTGTTGTTGTTATTGTTGTTGCCATTGTTATTATTGCTGTTGTTCCCATTGTTGTTGTTGCCATTACCATTCCTCTTAAGCTGGGGACAGTTGCGTCTGTAATGGCCTTCTTTTCCGCACTCAAAACAACCTTTCGGAGTTTCTTGTGATTGTTGAGGCTTCTTCATCAGTTCACCCCGACAGTCTTTGGCTGCGTGACCAATCTTCCCACAACGTTGGCACTTGAAGTTATCACATCGACCCACATGGTGGTAGTTACACCGGTTGCACTTCGGCAGTCTTCCACCATACCCACCGGGTCCTTGATTTGAGGGAGTCGCCTGGTTGAAGCTTCGGTTGTTATCGAACTTCCGTTGCTGTTGCTGACTTTGCTGCTGTTGTTGAGGTTGAGATTGGCTGCTGGATGACGATCCCTTGTTGCTTGAACCATCCCACTTGCGTTTCTGGTGGGCACGCTTGCCACCGCACCCCGTTTGGGTAACCGTCCTTGTTCAACTGCCTGGTCAGTCAGCCTGTGGGCTGTTCGGATGCTTGTTGTATGGTAGTGGGGTTAGAGGCAGTTACCATACTTTGAATTTCGGGCACCAATCCCCGTATATAATGCTCCACCCTCTTGTGCATTTCATTCACCATCCCTGGGCATAAAGTGGCTAACTCATGAGTACGAGTCGTGTAGGCTTCAATTTCTGAGCCTTGCATTTTGAGTTGCCAGAACTCAATCTCCAGTTTCTGCACTTCATTTCGGGGGCAGTATTCTTCAGTCATAATCCCTTGAACTCATCCCAAGGTAGTTCATTGGCCATGGCTTGACCCAGCATTTGTACCTGGGCATTCCACCAGGAAAGTGCTGCGCCTTCCAATGTCCGGTGGCATACTTCACCTGATCAGCAGGCGGGCAGTTGCATTTCGCGAAGACAGACTCTGTTTCTCAAACCACCTTACAAGCCCTACAGCTCCTTCCGTCCCGCTGTAGGTATGGGGTTTACAGCCCATGAAGGACTTGTAGGTACATGGTGGTGGTCCTGTTTTCACAATCCCAAACATTAGTCAGATATCCTAGGCAATTAACTAGGATAATTAGTTTAACCTCTTGTTATCATGTACCTGCTGGTTGTCCCGGTTGGGTAGCAGCCACTGCCGCCTGAACATGTTCGTTAATTAATGCCGCCAATTCTGCAGGCGTCATGTTTATGGCTCCGGCTCCACGGCCTCCGGCGCCACGTCCACGACCACGCCCACGTCCTCTTCCACGTGCGTCCATATTCACTTTAAAATTCACAATTACAAAAATGAGTAACATCCAACACATTAACATCATCAAGGTACAGTAAACGATAAGAAATAATGTATTCACCACAACCACAACATTTATAACAGAAATAATAATCAAAGATAAATAAATTGTAATTGAGTCACAAAATATTCCATCAATGTCAAAATTTAAGTTTGTCAGTTGGGTGGGAAACAACCCTTCCCACATAGGTTTCAAAGAAAAGAAACACTACATAGTCTAAGTCATTTAAAAGTAGGATCAGTCCAGTACGTCAGATCCATCACTACCCTCATCCATCTCTGCTGGTTCTTCTTCGGGGGCTTCCTCGGGTTCCTCTTCTGGGTCTTCCTCATCAGGGTCCACCAAAGGTGCAGGGGCTTCAACAACCTGAAGTGCTGCTAGTTGTGCCTCTAAATCAGCAAACCTATCATCGATCACAACGTTATGGTGATCCTGTGCGTCCATGCACCCACTAAGTGCTACCACGTTGCCTGCCAGAGTATGATGTCCACCAATGGCCATCGAAAGTCGCTCCTGAAGCGTCTCTACCTGGAAACGCAACTGACGCATCTCAGATCGTAATGCAGAGTTCTCATCAGTGAGTCCTCTAATCCGCTGTCGCTCTGTGTCCAGTGTGGCTACTAGGGCTGCAAATGCTTGCTCCAGAGGGATGCTCAAGGTAGGGAGTGTAGGCAAAGTAGAGGCGGTTGATGACCTAGTCCTAGGTCGTGTAGGTGCTACTGGTGGTACGCGCTCTCTATAAGCCATACGGTTTATATAGGTGGGGTAGAAATCCCAGTTCCGCGGAGGATCGAGCTCAGGAGGTATGAAAGGCTGATCCCAGTCTATCTCACCAGGAGGATAAGGATGTCGAGGCCAGTTAAATCCCCTATCAGGTACCGGGAGAAGTAGGAGGTGACTCAGATCGTGCAGGTCTCTTGCCTAAATTCCTGGACGACGATGCCATGCTGCGAAGTACGTGTTGCGTATGCCAATGAGTATACAGTAAGGAGAGTAAGCGATGAGTAACTAACAACTGTGCGGTTATAGTCTAGTGTGTGTATGCAACCTAGTTCCCTATAACCAATGGCTCTGATACCAATCTGTCACACCCTCAAAATCCGCGAGCGGGGTTTTACCGCGAGGCGCGTGACATACCAGGATCTCAGTCATTAGTTACCAAGAACGACTCTATATGATTAATAAACAAAACCAGAGTTAACGTTTAAAATACTGCGGAAGCGTTTTTAAAATTAGAAACCCAAAACAAGTAGTATGTAAAGAGAATGCGCAAAACATACGCGCCCCAAACACAATGTTTAATATGAAAATAATCCCAAATTTGTAAACAAGGCAAATGTAGACAACTCAACAATGCTGACGTGCGTGCTCCTAGGCAACTGGCAACCTTAACCTGAGAATAGCATACTAAACAAGTCAACACATGGTTGGTGAGTTCAAGAGTTTGCGTTAAAATATAAACCAATCAACAGTTTCCAAGCATAAGTAGTGTATTACAATAGATAGCTAGTCTATTAACATAAAAATATTAATCATAGTGATTTCGCGATCGAAGCTGACTGTGTTACGTTTGTTGCCTCCCGTCACGACTTACCAGGTCGTGAAGAATATAAGTTAGGACAAAATTGCACCCGTATGACCTCGAGTCACACAGGTGGGGCTCGTCAGACCCAGTAGTACTACCCAAAATTTCCCCGCTAGTCAATATTAACAATCCGAAAGTGTGAGGACTTTCCATGGTAAACAACACTATATCAATATTATACACACTCATATATAAAAGCGTTTGTGAACAGTATGCTATCTCCCCCAAAAGAGATTATGTAAAATGAGTGGGGCAAGAACTCACCTGATGCGCGCAAGAATTAACTTAGAGCTTAACTTGAAAGAAAGAGGGGAAAGACAACCTTCAAATGTCACCTAGAACACATGAGTACATAAGTACGTGTACACAGAATCAATATGAAACCCTAAGTGCTCTACAACCCAAGGGACTCAAGGTTTTAGAAAGACAAGACACATTTGACCCAGTTGACCCGTTTGACCCGTTGGTGACATTATAGGTGATAACTCGTTAATACTAACACAACATCATATCATACATGATCATCATACCACTTGATTACATATAGCACTTCATTATCAACACGTACTACCTAGATCATCATACAACTAGATATCATACAAGTCATGCGAATCACAACAGGCCAAAACAGGTAACAAACCAAATCATCATCCCTATAACCTAAACAACACATTTCATCACCTTAGAAACCATCCATGAACACACTAGCATGATCCTAATATCCCAAACATGCTCAAATCATCCAATTAAAGAATTTGCACAAATAAAGTTTCCCTTTTGGGAAAGTACATCCCAATTTCATCAAACACCCAAGACATTCATGGATTCATCATTTACATACCAATTCAAGTCCATGACAACATCTAAACATGATCAACAACACCTAATCATCATGATTCATCAACGTTCAACACCAAACGTTACTATTTTTAGCAATGTATGAACTATAAGACATCTTCTCGATTTTAAATTGTTCATATCATCAACCTAGCATCTAATCACCATCACAAACACATCCATAACATTCATACATCATCCAATCATCAATTCATGCAAAATAAAGTTACTATTATTAGTAACCTATGAACAACGTATCAAAATCATAGCTTTCTTGCATAATCGACGTTAACTAGCATATATACAATCCAACTAACATAATAACACCAACCAACATCAATAAATCGGCCTCCAATTGCAAGTTTCGAATTAGGGTTTCGGCCCTAATGTAAATCCCATAAGAATTTGTAAAAATCCAACCTTTATTGCATACTTGACGTTAATTAACATGTAATCTATCTAACAAACACATTAACAACAACAAACAAGCATCAATCGACCATCAATTGTAGATTTCGCATGGAACATTCGGCCAACATGAAGAATCATCAAAAACATATAAAAATCTAACCTTTAAACGTGTAATGGCTTGCAATTGATGATTCCAACGTGTTCTATGCCTTGTAATCGACCAAAACCGAAGATGATTGCTTGTTCTTGGGCTGAATTCGAAGAGGAGAGGGAGAGAGGAGGTCGATCGCGGCCGATGGGGTGGGATTAGGGTTGGGTTTTGATTTTATTTTATTTAATAATCCATAATTACCCTTTTAACCCTTATAATTTGTATTTTATAAAGATTAGGCTTTTTGAATAGTTTTTAACTACTAAACACAATTATTATTAATCACAAATAACAATCATGCATAATTTCCATTTATCACAAAACACACGAAATAAATATACACGTTTTCACGTTACGCGATAAAATTACAGTTAACATTTAAATCACATAAGCATAACTTAATAATCCCATTGTTAACTTAATTAACATCAATTTAACATTACTGATTATTGTTAAGTCACCAACGTTCAACGACAACTAGTGTGTGTGCACGACACGTGTATGCAAGACTTAACGGAACTAACGGAGTTTGGTAACGGAAAATTACCGGATGTCACATTTATGACGGAATGGTAGTTACGAAAATGATAATAGTGGGTTTAGAAGAAGATCAATGGTGGTGGTTGTGGTGGGTTAGAAAAGAAAGGGGGGAAGAAGATGATGGGGTGGGTCCCACTTTTAGTAATATATTTATTTATATTAATTTTTTAAGTAAATTTAATACTTATGGGTAATTTGGTTATTTTACATGCAATTAACGGAAAATTTAACGGCCCATTCAAGTTGGGGACCAATTGTCTTACGTTTTGTCAAATCTGTGGACCGACTTTATAGTTTTTTAAATTTAGAAACTGAAAGTAAAAACAGACCTAACCACGTATACTTTTTATGTAATTAACTCAAACATTTAATATGCACAAATTCCATCCTCTAAATACGTTATGTGATGTCACATCTATTACTCAATCGTTGTCTTTTGTTTGTGACAAGCACTAGATGAATGGAATAACACAATTTTCTCATTATATATTTTTCTTATCTTAAATTGCTTTTAGCTTCCACATATATTAAAAAATTATCAATATTTATCTATACTATTATATAAAATAAAATCTTGAGACATAAATATAATTTAAAAAAAGAATTTAGACACCTAATACAACTTTTTAAACATTAAGTACAAGTGTTATATGCAATCATTCATATTTTCCTTCTCATTTAATAAACTTCTCCTAATTAATACATATTATTAATACATTATTAGATAAAATATAAGATTATTTAATTCACTACATTGTGTATTATATTATTTATAATATTTTAAATTAACATTTAAATTTATTAATAAGTATTATCTTATGTGAATACTTAACTATATCATTACTAAATATTTTTATTATAATAATAATAATAATAATAATAATAATAATTATTATTATTATTATTATTATTATTATTAAATTAATAAATAAGTATATCTTATTTGAATACTTAACTATATAATTACTAAGTACTTTTATAATAATAATGATAATAATAATGTATATCTATATTTTCTATACTATTATATAAAGTATTTATTGATGAGTACACATTTATAATTTTAAGTAAATTTAGGACACCTAATATAACTTTTTAAACATATGATATAAGTGTTACATACAATACTCCTAATTTAATCATATTTAATATATTTCTTCCAATTAAAAGCATTATTTATATACATTTATTATAAGTATTATCTTATTTATAATATTTTAAATCATTATTAAAATATATACATTTATAATTTATATTTTTATAATTTAATACTATTTGATTTAAATATTATTGTATTTAAACACTTAAGTATATAATCACTAAATATTTGTATAGTTATAATAATAATAATACCCAAATATATTAATGTGTAAGACACATAGGAAAATAGGCTCAATAACATCCGTCGCATCACTATATAATAGAAAAAAATATATGAGTAGCGAAGGTGTAGGTTTTCTTAATGTTATCATAATTTTTTTTTCTCTAAACTAATAAAAATATACACTTTTGTTTTTTTATAATTTTACATTTAAACTTGTTAAGATTTTTTTTTTTTCAAATTAGAAATGGCTGATGTGATTAAGTACAACTTTTGTCATTTGACTAAAATGAATATTATCCATCAAAGGTTGTATTCAAAGTGTGCATATCCTACCGGGTGTAACTATAATAGGCTATTTTCAAATTACTATTGTTTTCAATGTCTACTTTGTTAATGTATTAATATGTTCGTTAAAATGATAGTATGTGATTTAGTATATCTATCTATACTAATAAAAAAAAGTTTTAAAGGATACATGTCATTAATCTAGATCTCTTAAATTTGAATTTTTTGTTTCTCTCTTTTATTAAATATACATATTAACTATTATGATATTATTTAATTTTTTTAAATTAAAAATTTTTGATAAATTAAAAAGGAGATGTTTCTATAAATACAAATTCTAAAAAAATATTTTATAAAATAATAAATGTTTTTAAAATATTAAATTTTAAAACCTGTGTTTTTAAGAAAATATAAATTTTATGAAACGAAAATAATTAAAATTCAAAAGTTATAATAAGGAAATTTAAAAAATATATTTTTAAAAGCGTTTGTTTTAAAAAAACGTTTAAAAAACAACTGTTCATAGAAAAAAATTAAAACAAAAGTTTAAAAAACTATATCGTTGTTTTATTAATGAAAATCATTAGTTATACATAATTTCAATGATATTTATCTCAAAATATCTTTTTATAATTTATACATTTTCGTTACTAACTATTTTATGTTTTGTTAATTCCACGTGTAATATATATTACTCACCTAGTAAATAAATATAAATAGCTACTAGTGTATCTTTTCTTTATAAAAGTTATCAATATAATGAAATAAAATTTAAAGTAGGCAGATTAGAATCATAATTAACAAATAAATTAATCCACGTGAATCTGCTAAGAAGCAATGTATCACTAAGCAAAAGTAGTGTTAACTTAATTAACATCAACTTTTCTTTTTCATTATTAGGATTTGGGATTCCGAATGATATGAACAGATAGATTATAGTATCATAATAAATCAATCCACGTGAAGCATGTTGAAAATTAACGCATCATCAAAGGTGTATATGTTATTCGATTGTGGTATAAGTAAATAAGACATAAACACGAGTATTAAATAGTATAGTATATAATACATTTTTTCCATTGCTGTAACGTTACTATAGTTTATAGGCTAGATTTTCGAGAGTGTTATTGACTGAACCATTTAAGGTATGAGACTTGTTTTACATCGGTTGTATGGGCAACTGATGTGGAATTTATAGGTCAAATAGGTTTCCTTATTAATCAAACTAGTTTTTTAGGTTAAGTTCTTATGTTTGGTCCATAACAATGGTATTAAAGTCAAACACGGAGTGGTGACCCATGGAGTGATGGTCTGGAGAGAGCCAGTCGTGACGAACGTGGTTTTGACCAACAAGGATGTTGGCCCTTAAGGAGGGGTGAATGTCATGGACTGAACCATTGTAAGGTATGGATTTGTCTTACATTGGTTGTATGGAGCAACCAATGCGGGGTTGATAGGCCAAATGGATTCTCTCACCCATCAGACTAATTTTTTGGGTCGAGTTCGTCAGTTTGCTCCGTACCAGAAGGTCGATCAAAGATGTTAGTCTAAATATCTAACATTGCTCCCTTTACTTTGTTCCTCGAAGTGCTTCGAGTAATCTTAGTCGAGCAAATGTGGCTTCATGTTTGTAATCATACATAGTCAGGTTCACAGTGATTGTAGATTCTTAGTCGTGTTTGAAGAACAAATCTCGCTTCCATCTCGCGTTATGTTGTATCACTACTCGTTATTGTCCTTATGGTGGAGATCGTGAGATTGATGGGTCTTGTGTTGTGCGTTTGAGCCTGGGCCAACAAGCACAACACGTTTCTTGTGGAACTACTCGTGATCGTAGGTGATAAAAACGTTCGAAATTTCGGTAACTATGATGTTACTAGGCATCCCTGTAAAAGAGACGTTCTTAGCACTAGTTGTAGCTATCGACCTTTTATCAATATAAAGAGCTCAACTAATAACTTATCAATTGAGAGGAATATGTACATCTAGGATCGTAAACAAACCAAACGTTCAACGAACAATTCATGAATCATTCGGTGGAAGTTCGTTTACGTTTGTTCGTTTAATAAATTAATGAACACGAACAAGAAAAATTTCTTCGTTTAATTAAATGAACGAATATGAACAGAGGCTGCATTTTTTCATTTATATTCATGAACGTTCAATAATATGTTTGTCAACATGCATTTGTGTTTGTTTATTTAAAAGTTATGTTTGTGATAATTATGTTAAGTACTTATTTAAATTTGGTGGATACTACAAAGTGTTTGTGATTTTAATTATAAATCAATATATGATTGTTTGTATTTGTTTGCTTTAGGAAATTTCATTTGTGTTCATTAATGTTCATGAATATTTGTGCGCGTTCGCTTGCCTTCGTTTATGTTCGTGAACAGTTCATGAACAAATTCATTTCCTTAATAAACGAACACGAACAAGAAATCTCATTCGATAAGCGTTCAAATAGTTCATGAACAAGTTATTTTATTAATAAACAAACACGAATAAAGTTACTTTCATGTTCGTTCGATTCGTTTACAGCACTATGTACATCAACGGTCTTAAAATGATGACGATGACATGCCACATCTAGATAATGTCGACAAATGATGCTATCATGGTGGTGAGTCATGAAGTTAAGGCAATAAATGATGAAAAAAGTAACGACAAAGATGTTTACGGTATAAAGTGTGTTTTATTATGGAGGGTATTGAGCGGTCAATATATCTGTATATCTATATTATATATAAAAACAAACGAAAGATAGAAATATTATTATTTTAAATTTTAAGACACATAATAAACCAAATGTAATTTTACTTAGAATTAAAAACGGATAATACAACTTTTTAAACAAAAGGTAGCATTTTCTATAATGGTTCTAAGTTCGCCGTCATTTAATAAACTTATTTGAATTAAACATTATTTAATACAGATTATTAACATATTATTTAATAATATAAAATTATTAAATCACTACATTAAATATTATCTTATTTATAATACTATAATTAATACTTTTTTATAAATGCAGACTATTTTAGATCCAGCCTAATTTATATGCACTTTAGGGTTTGAACATTGTGAACATTGTCTATAAATATTTTGTCTGTATTGTCTGCGGTAACCGTAATCAATAAAATTCACTTTCCCCTTTCTCTTTCTCTCTCGTTTACTCTAGTTTACAATACGTTATCGACACGAAGTCTTTCAAAGTAAAATAAAGTATCTTAAACAAACGTAGAATGCGTTTGCTAAGATGTTAGAAACATAACCTCATACATGTCAAAAAAAACAGCTCCAACAAAACTATAATAAATATGAATAATGAATGTTTAAGTAAACAATAAAACAACTAAAGATAATTTCAAGATAAGACATGACTAGGTAAGTCACACATGTAGCATATGATGAGGTGATTATTGAATAGCTAAAACTATAGACAAGCATCCGCTTAAATAACCAGCGTTTTACTACGAAAATACGTATAATGTGCAATGGGCTTTCTAACCAAGTAAATATTATTGCCTTCTAAAAACAAACTTTGATAAATAATCCTTATTATTTAAAAGAAACCTCTAGGAATATAAAGATATATCAATCTCCATCAATACTTTATCGTTTTAAGAATATATCTCTGTAGAGTCACATGTGAGCTTTTCTAGCTACTGAAATGTGCCATTTACACATAGTTTAAATGTTGTTTAACCAAACAGTTACAAGAATCATTGTTGGGCATAATGTAAAATATAGTGAGAAACATATATAGTCGAGATGAGATATGTTTATTTGAATGAACGTTAAAAATCGCTTTTGATAAGATGTGAATTACCATCTCTTACATGAGCGCAAACCAATCAATATGTCACTACACTAATCAAATAAAATCCAATTGCTGATAATAAATACTTACCATCATAACTAATCTCCAGAAGATAATCAAATGTTTCCCATAGAAAAATATTCGGTTATGCGATCTACATATATCGCCACCGTAAATCACCAAAATAAAAATCATAAACAAAAGTGGATATCTTTCAGTTACAAAATAGACTGGAAAAATATTTATAGCAGATCAACATGTTAACTGTCAGTGAAATATGACAGTATTCTCAGTCATAGGGGGAGAGAAGAATATAAAAAGCCTGGTAATACAAGAAATCACATAAAATGCATCATAAATATTATATTTGGATCCCGAAAAAAATGGATATAAATCTGAAGCCTAATATGTCATACATATGTAAAAGTAACAAATAAATTACTAGATGCATTCACAAACACAAACAGAATGACAATGCACATGTACCAACATTCAAATCACCTGCTCAAATTGCAATAATCATACAATCAAAAGATGAAAAAAAATCGGATCCAAATGATAAACGCTTACAAAATTGAAAATAGTAGAATAATGTAGTTGGTTTAACCCCATAAGAAGTTATATACAAAGCCCCAACAGTGGTAATGTCCTGAAAGAACTAATATATTTCCGGAAGAAAAGAATAATACTTTAAACAGATATATGTCCTATAAAAGACTAATATAATTCCAGAAGAGATTAGTGAAATCCAGAAGAAGAAACGGAGCTCCATAACAAACTCAGTTATTAAACAAATTTAAGATCTCAATATATTATGTACGATACAGTACAATATGGAACCAAAATGAAATACGTATTTGGAAATGTTATAGCAACGAATGTAATCGATGAGAAAAATTACTTATATTAAACTCTATAAGAGTATATGCACAGAGATAATGTGCTGAAATAGCAAGATGTATGAAAGGCTAAATTAAATTTGCTTAACAAGCAAAAATTTTTGGACCAGCAGTCCGTACACCCATAAACGTCAAACCAGTAGGTTATAAATGAGTGTCTTTGATATAAAAGAAATGTAAAGAAATAGATTGTGTGATATAAGGCACATATAGTAATATAAGGGTTTTTTAAATCCCGAGAGTTGATTAAAAATGTAATCCCCTGAAGTGGATAAGATGGCACTATCATGATCATCAGCCTCACAATATAATAAGGAATTCAGATTAAACCTATAGATGTCATCACCGTACACTAGGACACTCAAAATTGACATCTACGTTAAAATCCTTTTAAGGATTAAGATTTCCTAAAGTATTAATATTAGTACCTTGAGATATAGATGCTTAATATTTTTATTCTATTAAACAAGCAAGCTGGTCGTATGTGTTACAATCAACTCAATAATTAATTTGAGGTACAAGTTACATAGAATTGTAACTAATTTTCTTTGCACTACTTAATTATCTCTTGATCTATAGTTCGAGTATATGTGTTATGGATTAGTCTATCAATACGCTTAGAATATGGTAGCATATTTATATGATTAGTGTTAACCTGCTAAGCATACCTACGATTGTCTGATCACTATACATACACAAAAAACCTTACCGTCCTAATGCAAAGGGCGAAGAAGTACTTTATCTAGAAGTATCATACTTAAGTGTGATCGATGCACCAGTGTGTCTAGTAATTATCACGAGACATGGTTTGCACTTATTAGCGCATGTGCAAGCAAAATATACTACTAATCCAACAAGTTGCACTCTTTTTTCCTTACAAATTTTTTTTCCATTTGGGTTTTCTTAGAAAGGTTTTTAACGAGTCAACTAACTAATCTATATAAGCCTTGAAGTGATGCTTTAACATCATCCTGAAGTATATTGTTAATCATATATAATACGCGTTGTACTCTTTTGCTCAGCTATGGTTTTGTCTCACTGGATTTTCCTAGCAAAGTTTTTAACAAGGCAACTTCACAAGCATATAAAAGGATAAGTTGAATATTTGCAGTACTCAAGACATGCAGTTGTTTTACGATAAAAACATAAAGTCTCGTCTAGTTCATTATGCACATGCAATATGTCTGTTAAACCTGGACAAAGTTTGATTATAGAGACATGACAAGTTCATGACGACCAAAGAAAGTCCAACCCAACTATATGCAAAACTACATCAAAGATCAAACAAGCTATTGTCATAGATGATCGAATTTTAAAGGCTGAAATATACATGTTTAATTGAGGGGGAGTATTATACACGGTGTACTTTTTTTTCTTAACTAAGTTTTGTCCCACTGGGTTTTCTTAATAAGGTTTTAACGAGGCAGCCTAACTGATCCTATTGAATCAATTTATATCGATCCTTAAGAATCAAACCAACATCATCCAGATATATAGTATCGATAATGTATAATATAAAATATCCAAGGGTGAGTGTTTTAAATGTAAACTATTTTAGGCTCATCCTAATGTTTATGGGCCTTAGGGTTTGAGCATTGTCTATAAATATATGTTGTATGTATTGTCTGTGGTAACCTTAATCAATAGAATTCAGTTACTCCTTTCTCTTTCTCTCTCGTTTACTGTAGTTTACAATACATTAAAATTTATATTTACTATTTGTATTTTATAACTAAATACCAGGGGTGTTCACTATTCGAATCGGATTCGAAAAACTCAAAATTTGATTCGATTCGAGTCGAAAATTACTGATTCAAAATTCGATTCGAGTCGAAGTCTAATTATCGAATTCGAATCGAATTGGGGATGCATGATTTTTTATTCGAAATTCGAAATAGAAATACACACTTACACTTATTTATTTTATATATTAATATATAAATATACATATGAGAAAATAAGAATTAAAATATATAATCTAAAGTTCTAATGACCAACTCATATGTGAACCGGTTGAACTGCAAAAAACAGATTTCTTTGAATAACCGGAATTTTAAGCGTGTGGAACAAACTGATGAATTTAGAGGTAACTCAAATCTCAGATCACCATGGGAATGAGCAAATGGTATGGTCATATCTTGAATCTTAAATAATAAATCATACGATCTTTGATCAGATGAGCAACAATTCAAGTACCATCGTCCTTGGGGAGGAATTGTATAATCACTGCTCACAATTAAAAGGTCGTAGGATTTTCGAGTCTCAAAATGTTGAAGCGATCAATAAAGATTGTATTTGGCAAAACAGGTGGGTCAGGTACAAGTGGGGTAACAGGTCAAAACAGACATATTGAAAAGAGGCGAACAAAAAAGACAAGTACAGGCAGCAAAGGACGGTACACATACAACTAAACTTGATTATTAGTGATAATGAAGGTACATCATCTAATTGTCAAAGTTATGACACTCCGGTATGCCTTTGGACTCGTTGTACTTAATTTTACCTATCGTATGGCCATCAAGGGCTCAAATTCAAGGTACGCTATCTCCCATTTTATTCTGATAAGCAAAAGCGACCCTTCGAACAAACTTTTTCTCGCAACCACTCTTTCCATTTGTGTATTTTAGCTTCACTCAAGAATCACAATAATGGTTTGAATCCCGGTGGTCAGACATTTTTGGTTGAGTTTGCGTTAATTATGGAACAATGTCAAGAGCATTAGGGACACAACTTTTGCTTTTGCTAATCATTCATATTGGTAGAGTTAAAAAAAAAAAAAAAAACACTTTAATGAGCTCAAATCAAGAGGTATGTGTCATTAGTTACCGGTTACTTTATAGCTTAGATAGTTTCAATATTTTTTGAATAGCTAACTCGCACACCTTCTAACATGTCCACTCTTAAACCTACGCCTTCGTTCACAGTGAGATTTGAACCCTCAACCATTTGAAAAGTGAAATTACCGTAAATTTCCTTTAGATATAAATATGTATGTGTGAGTGTATGTATAGATATAATATAAAAGAGTTAAGATAATATTAAAATTTAGAATAAACAAACAAATAATAACAACAAAACTATTGCTCACGACTAGAGTTAAACATATATTTTAATTCTAATACATACTATAAATAACTATCCATATCATTAATAATCAAATAATGATAATGATTATAATAATAAGAAATTTTACGGTAATAAATCAAGATATATATATATATATATATATATATATATATATATATATATATATATATATATATATATATATATATATATATATATATATAATAAAACTAAAACTATGGTGGAATTATTTGATTGGTTAATACAAGCCCCATTATTTGATTAGTTTCAACTTTTTTCATCTTGTTTGACTGATGTTCTGCAACACTTAAAACTAGAAGCTTTGAACAATCATTTTGTTTCTCTTAAATCTCACTCATTATCATATAGAAAAATTGAAAACAACCTCACGACATGGCTTTGAAACCCTCACTTTTGACTTGTGAATCTTGTTCTTAAAAACCCAGATTGGTTATCAATCTCAACCATACTACACCTTAGCCTTCCTTCGTTTCTCTCTCGGTGGAAAATTCCGTTCACCATCTACTTTCTCTGGCCAACCTTTGTGCACTCTAAACTCAAAGATCGACACACCACTCATTACCTCCATCATGTTGGATATCAGAAATATTATAAGAGCAGTACAAGAAGCTTTAGAAAGAATTCAAATGATACTTGTTAGTTGCATGCATTACCAATGGAAGTACAGGGCTTTAAATAGAGAAAACAACAACGGATATTCTAGAAAAAACGAAAGACTAGGACTTCTACTAACAACCCTATAGACTAGGACTTCAACAACAGACTAGCCGATAGGCTTTATTGAATTCAAATATCTTCACGTGTATGCATGTAAATCTCCACGTAAATGAGAGATTGAATCATATTTTAATATCCCCTTGATTCAAACTCTCTCACTCCAAGCTTGTGTCGAAAGTAGACAAACTTCTCCCTTGAAAGCGCCTTGGTTAAAATGTCTGCAACCTGTTCATTTGTACTGCAATGTTGTAGTACAACTTCTCCTTGATTGACTGTCTCTCGAATGTAATGATGCTTTAGTTCAATATGCTTCGAACGGCTATGTAACGTAGGATTTTTGGCAAGGCAAATGGCCGAATGACTGTCACATATAATCGGCGTTGCATCCGATTGCTTCAACCCCATATTATCCAGAACTCTCCTCATCCAAATAGCTTGACAAGCTGCATTTGTAGCTGCTATATATTCTGCCTCGGTGCTTGATAGAGCCATAGTTTTCTGTTTTTTGAGCTCCATGTTATAGCACCAGTACCCAACATAAAGACGTTGGCAGACACGCTTTTCCTATCATCCACACACGCTGCCCAATCGCTATCAGAGTAGCCTTGTAGTGCCACTTTTGCATCTCTTGAATACCAGATTCCATAGTTACTGGTACTAGCCACATACTTCAAGATCTTCTTAGCAGCGCATAGATGAACCTTAGAAGGAGCTTGCATAAACCGTGCAATAACACCTACTGCAAATGTTACGTCTGGTCTTGAGTTAGTCAAGTACATGAGGCCACCAACAATACTTCTATATATGGTTGCATCAACTTTGTCTTCCGCATCATCCACCATATACTTTTCATTAGGAGACATTGGTGCTAACTCCGGTTTGCACCCCATCAATTGAAACTTCTTTAAGAGCTGCTTAGCATACTTGCTTTGAGACAAGAAGATTCCTTGTTCAGACTGTTTCACCTCCAATCCAAGAAAAAAGTTAAGATGACCCATATCGGTCATCTTAAATTCATCCATTATACCCTTTTTAAAGGTGTGAATAAGGTTTGCAGATGAGCTGGTACAGATGATATCATCAACATATAAACATACATATAAAACATCATGTGTACTTGATCGTTGTATGTATAATGTAGGCTCACTGTCACTCCTCGCGTAGCCATGTGAACAGAAATAGGAATCAATCCGAGAGTACCATGCTCTGGGTGCTTGTTTAAGCCCATAAAGAGCTTTGTGAAGTTTATAGATCTTCTCCTCCTGTCCTTTAACTTCAAACCCTGGTGGCTGCACAACATAGATATCTTCTGTCAGTATGCCATTCAGGAAGGCAGATTTAACGTCCAACTGATGCACTAACCACCCCATTTGAGCAGCAACCGCAAGAACAATGCGGATTGTTTCGAAGCGAGCTACAGGTGAAAATGTTTCTTGAAAATCAATACCCTGTTGTTGAGAATACCCTTTGGCCACTAATCTTGCCTTGTGTTTCAAGAGAGTTCCATCAGCATCATACTTTCGTTTAAACAACCACTTGACTTTGGCTACTAATCTTGCCTTGTGTTTCAAGAGAGTTCCATCAGCATCATACTTTCGTTCAAACAACCACTTGACACTTACAACATTCTTTTCTTTAGGTAGACTTACAAGTTCCCACGTATGATTCTTTTCAATGGCCTCAAGTTCTTTGACCATAGCATCACACCATTCTTTGCTGTGAGCAGCTTCCTCGTAGGTAATTGGATCAACTATGTTCAGAGCAAACTGACAGGAGGTCAGATTGTCTTCTTCATCGGAGAGACCCTTTCCACTGTGATAGTCTTGTAACCAAATGGGTGGTTTGGTTATTCTTCGGGATGGGCCTTCTCGAGGAACCCGAGAGGTGGTGTTGGTTGGAGTGTTTAGTGATGGTGGTTGAATAGGAGAGGTGTCAGATAAGTTAGGTGAAGGAAAGTGATTGATGGAAAAGGATGGGTTAGAAGTACTGCTTGAAGTGAGGTTAGAAAAAGTAGAGGAGTTGACATGGGTGGTACTATTTGAGGTAGTGGTCTCAGGAGTAAAAGGGTCACCATATGCATGGTCACTATCACAACTTGCTTTTGATGCCTTCCAGTTCCATTTAGCGTCTTCAAGAAACACAACATCCCTTTTTGTTGAAAATTGCGTGTGTCAGGGTTGTACAGTCTATACCCATGATTGTGACATGAGTACCCAATAAAGATATTTCTCTCTGATTTGTTATCCAGTTTCTTTCTCATTTGAGAGGGAACAAGACCATAGGCTATACAACCAAAGCCCCGGAGGTTTTTAACCGATGGTTTGTGGCCATTCCAAGCTTGATAGGGTGTTTGATCAACAAGAGCTCTTGTTGGTGACCTGTTAATTAAATAAATTGCAGTAGCCACTGCCTCTGCCCAGAAACACTTAGGTAAACATGCATACCTGAGCATACTACGAACAAGTCCCATAATGGTTCTGTTTTTTCTTTCTGCAGTACCATTATGTTGAGGGGTGTATGGAGTAGTTAACTCCCTTTTGATTCCATGTTGTTCACAGTAAGTACTAAACTCATGTGAATAGAATTCAACCCCCCCTGTCAGATCGTAGTACTTTAATTCATTGACCAGACTCTTTCTCAACCAAGGAGTTAAAGAATTTAAATTTTGAAAAAGCTTCTGACTTATTGGTAATAAAATATACCCAACACATTCTAGTAAAATCATCAATAAACAATAGATAGTATAAGCTATTTCCCAGGCTAGGTACCTCCATTGGACCATATAGGTCTGTGTGAATCAATTCCAACTTTGCTTTTGCACCCCAAGTTGTACCATGGAAAGTTAGAAGACTTTGTTTGCTTGGTATGCGGGCTTCATATGCTAGGGATGAGGAGATTTTGGGCAGGCCTAAGACCATTCCTTTTTCTGACAATTGCTTTAGACCATCATAGTGGAGATGACCATATCGATGATGCCATACTTGTGCACTAGTGTCTCTCTTGTTGGTGGTAGGCTCCTTATGAACTAAGGTCATACAGGTAGAATCAAGAACAAACATATTATTTCCAGCAACTGAAATTTGCAAACTATCATTTCCTCCTTTTCCTTTGATAATACATTTGCCATTATCAAAGTGAACAGCATATCCCTTCTTCATAAGTTGACCAACACTGAGTAGATTGTATTCAAGTTTTGGTGCATAATAAACATCATCCAAAAGTTTGAATTTATCTACACTGGTGTTGATTTTAACTGTACCGCGGCCTTCCACGGCAAGCTTCTTCTTGTCACCAAGGTGAACATCCAACTTGAATGTTTCATCAAATTTAATGAAGTGGTCTCGAGTACCTGCCATATGGTTTGAGCAGCCAGAGTCAACAAACCAAAGATGAGTGGTTTTACCTGGGTTTAATATGTGAGCCATCAGCAGGTGTGGTTCTTCTAGGTCAGCCTCCTCAGCATGTTCTTCATTCTCTGCTACGTTTACTTGGACCTCTTCATTATACCAACAGTCTTTTTTTAAGTGTCCATACTTCTTGCACACATGGCATTGTGGCACTTTACTTCGAACCATGTTGGCTCGTCCTCGTCATCGACTTCCTCTAAAAGGTGCACGTCCTCTCCCCCTGCCACGAGGTGGTCTCCATGCTTCTTGAACAACCTGTAAGGCTTGTTCATCCGGTTTGTCAGATGTCTTGTGATCCAGGGAAGGAGCATGACCAATTATTCTCTCTTCTTAGGACTGTAGCAGCCCGTAAGTTTCAGAGGTGAAATGGTTGCGAGGTCGAGGGCAACTTCAATGGATGGGATCACATAGTCAAAACGGGGTGACAAACTTCTAAGGACTTTCTCAACCACCTTTTGATCCAAGATTTCTTCTCCGTAGGCTCTCTGTTGGCTAACATTCGCTATCACACGAGAAAAGTAGTTACCTACCATCTCGTCATCTTTCATAGTCACGTTCTCAAAATCTCGACGAAGGCTTTGCAACTTGACTGCTTGTACTTGAGAGTCTCCCTGATACTCGATTCTGAGAGTATCTCATGTTTCTTTTGCAGATTTTGCGGCGGCTATTCGGGAGAAGAGGTCATCATGGACCCCTTGTTGAATAAGGGCCATTGCTAGAGCATCTTTTTTCTTAAATTCTCTGTGATCACCAGGACCAACACTCACGGCTGTTACGCCGAGATATACCACATCCACAACTAGCGAGAGCGCAGGATGGTCTTCATATGAAGGCTCCAGTGCTCGTAACCCTCACCTTTGATAACTGGAATAAGAGGAGCGGTTCCCGAGACAGTAGTTGAACTTTCAGCCATGAGTACGAACAAGAGATCAGAGACTGTGCTCTGATACCAAAATTGTTGGATATCAAAAATATTATAAGAGCAGTACAAGAAGCTTTAGAAAGAATTCAAATGATACTTGTTACTTGCATGCATTACCAATGGAAGTACAGGGCTTTAAATAGAGAAAACAACAACGGATGTTCTAGAAAAAACGAAAGACTAGGACTTCTACTAACAACCCTATAGACTAGGACTTCAACAACTGACTAGCCGATAGGCTTTATTGAATTAAAATATCTTCACGTGCATGCATGTAAATCTCCACGTGAATGAGAGATTGAATCATATTTTAATACATCATGTATAACCTTCACTGGCCACCAGAAGCACCATAAACTTATCGTCGTTGCTGCAACAATTCTCCGTCGAGTGTTACGCTTCTTCCGGTGACTCGCGTTTTCCTTTAGATCTCTTCTGAATGACGATCGAGGTAACCGACAACGCACCTTAAAACTGATTTGTGTGTCTATCATCGTTTGCAACGGCGGAGCTTGAACACTCCCATAGGGTGCGAGGGCGAAATTAACTTTTCTTATGTGGGCGAACTCGATATATATATAAAAATTTACGCTACCAGATCAAAAATTTACCTTACCGCACTAAAAATTTACACTACCGACGAAAAAAAGAGGGGGCCCGTCCCACTGGCCCCTATAAACCTCCGCCGGTGATCGTTTGTATTTTAGTAATTAGAAATCGAAGTTGCTTCTAAATATTATCCTGTGACGAGAGATGAGATCTAAAACAAAATGAAAGAAGATGATAATGTCAAGTGATTAATAAATATTTAAAACTATAACTATAAAATATTTGTCCAGTTTTCATACTAGAAATACCTTTCACTTTTGTAAAAATAATCATGGGTTCTAAACTCTAAGACTATAGTATTTTTTTTTATAAACTGTTTTGTTTGATAGTATTATTTTCTTTTCTTTCTTTTCCAGTTTATCCTTTTTTTTGTTATTTTTTTTAGTCCAGGTTCACATTCGTTTGACTTAACAACATATTACAACCAAAATTTATTTGTGTTTCCATATTTATGTACTAAACTTTATTAGCCTGATAAACAAGAATTATTACATGTATTTGTTTGTATACGTATTTTATTATAATATGTGTGTGTATAGCCATATTACAAACTGAGGTTTCATCGATAAGTTTTACTCTTATTAATTTACTTTTCATAAAAACAAATAATAGATATGTAATTTTGAAAAATTGTTGAAGTCATACAATGAAATTTTTAAAGAAAAGACTTTAAAAAAAAGTCATAATAATGTTACTATATTAAAGGTAAAACATTACTACATTAATATAGTTTTATACATATAAAAACCTCGTAAACAAGTGATCAACATCTAAAGTTAGAATGATAATCTCATCAAATACAAATTATTTGTAGGTTATCACGACCCCTTTTAGGAAATAAGTCTAACATCATTCTGATACACCAGTTAAGGTATGGATTTTCTTACCCCATCCTTTATCGTTATGATAGTTGACTTGATTGTTGAAACCCTTTGACTTTCAAATTTCATTGAAACTCCCGATTTTCCTTGTCGTTTCAATTCGTTTCAATTCGCCATACGTTTATTGATATCATGATTCAATATTATTTTGGCATGTTACGTTGAATTTAGTATTACTTTACATGCGGTGAAAAATTATTGAATTGAACTCATTATCGCATGTTCCTATGTTATGACATGGTTATGTATTCGTTTGATGCTTGAAGAGAACATATTTGAGATATGTTGTTATATTCTGTTACCGAGCATGTCCCTACTTGTGGGGGTGACCACAAGCATGTCATTGTGGCATCGATGACATGGCATCAACCATGACGGTGAGCAGAGATCACGACGTCTCCTTCGATACTTGCGAGGTACATTGACCACATTATGCTGAGGAGGCGTATGGACTGATCTTAGGATATAGGCATATGATTATGGTGGATGGTTGTTATGTATGCCCACACTCCATTTCATGTTCGGTACATAGGGTCTGCAGCTCTATGTGCATGTCTGTTCTGATATAGTTATTCGGCTCTATAGGGTACATCCATATGATACATTTTATTTTATTGACTTGCCTTACTTCACGTCATATCATTTTATGTTACTTTATATATTGGTGTTAGTGCAGTTATTATTATTGTTACTTGTGCCTTTATCTGTACTAGGCATTCGGCTCATTCCGTAAATATTTGTTTCAACAGGTTCACATGTTACTTCGGGCGGGGTGTGAAGAGAGATCAATTGAGCTCTGGGATTTTTGTAGCATATGCTAGTCATCTAAATTTGGCTGATTAAATAATATGAAACGAATACTTTACCCTAGGGCTCTCAAACGATGTTTTGATGATATACTTCTAAAGTTTCAATTATGGAAATATGTCTTATGTTATGATTACTATGAAAGTGATACGTCAGCCCTAATCAGGTTGGGGTGTTACAGAAAGGGACACAATTTCCTACACATACCGGTACCACTAGGGGACTAGTCTTTGGTAGTTTCAGTATGCAGTTCTTTTTTAAAAGCAAAAAAAAATTATAACCAAACCCTCAAAGGATAGGGAATGAGGGATAATCCTTTACATGAAGCCACAAAGGCACTTGATCAAGTCATAAAAACATCATCTAGTAGCACGAAAGAAGATATCAAGCTAAACCAAGATATTGCCAAGAGGTATTGGACTTACCTGCAAATAAAGCGGCATCCATTTGGTACTTCTCACAAGCACAGCTTCTTTGGGAGCTTGCAACCCAACAATCCCAGTTGTATCTCACCCTGGCGCCATCGATACAAGCCCTTAAAAGCTTTAGCCTTACCACTTAGCTTCTGTTGGATCAATGGAAAAGCACAGCCTGCCTTTTACGAACCACAATCATCGTGTGCTAATTGTTATAGATATAATACGTGTGCACTCGAATGATAGCATGCATCACTCATAAGAAAGTATTAATCTTTTCCGGAACCCAGTTATTCCAAGGAAATTCCATGTCACTAGTGTTTCTATTCAACAATCATATCAATTACAGTTTGAAGCATACCTTACTGTGAATTGAACACCTTAGGATCAAGAGTCCATCTGCAATGATCTTGAGAGCCCTGCAAATCAGTAATATAGATCTCATATTCGAATCTTGAACCTCCTGAAGACCACCTGCCTATCGCAAGCTCCAATTTACTTAATCCTATTGGTTCGCAAGGTAGTAGCACATCCTATGAGAGTTTACCTGTAACAGATTCTCACGTGTGACGACGCAATATCTTCCATTGTGATCATAATCACTCCTCCATGTCAAATTCTTCCAATAAGTTCAATAACAACATGAATGATCAATATACATATATGTAAATAACATATAATCAATTTTTTTTACATAATGTTATGATTTTGTTAACATAACAAGTAGGAAAAGAATCAAGAAGAAATAAAAAATCACATCTTTATGAACTTTGAATCAAGCAGACCAGTTCCCCCAATCTCCCATCCCATACCCAGACCATACAACAACCGATCAATCAACGCCCGAGATCGTCTCAAATCTTCTCCAGTTTCGCAGCCTTCACCACCGGATTTGCTTTCGCAATCGCCTCTTTCCCCATCGTCTTGTAATCGAAGGTGCACCCATGCTTCTCAGGGTACCTATGCACCCACAGAACGTCGTCCCACACCGGCACGTGAAGCCCGTGAGCCCCACGCGCCGCCGGCACGACCCACACCTGTTCGCCGGAGGTTTCACACCCACCTCCGGCGGACCACCAACCACCACCGAATCCGTTACAACAGAATCAACCACCGCAGCAGCGGCAGCGGCAGCGGCGGCGGAGGAAGAAGAACTTTCCGGCGGCTGTTGCGACGGAGATAGGCTGTTCTCGACGGCGAATTTCGCGGTGGAGATATTATCTTCCTTCATACGACGATCTTTGTAGCATTTGGAACAGAGATTGAGCGTCGTGGGGCTCCCAAGGAACCCACAATTGTTAGCACACGGTGTGTGATTGCTTAAATCTTCCCAATTGTGCTCCTCAGCCATTGCTATCGTCTCGTGAGCGATCGATTCAAGCTCAAATCAATCGATCAGTCACACGAGAGTGTCAAATCTACCAACAACACAACCCAAAATCAAGAAAATCAAGAAATTCAACACACATAACCATACGAAACGGGTGAAATTAGTTCAACTTACGTGCAATCAGGAGAGAATTAAGGGGACCCAGATGAAGAAATGGTTGAATTGAGGGGAGGTGGGGGAGGGGGGAGAAAGGGGAAGAAGAAGATATAGAAATGTGAAGGGATGAAGGAAAAGTGTTCGATGAAATGTCTACAAGAGAAGAAAACGAAGGAATCAACGGTGGTGAGGGGATTAAGTTACGTGGTTGTAGGAAGGCTCCTAGAAGTGGCTTGCAGGGTATGAATCCCTCAAAGGGAGGAGTCAAATTTTGACTTTTTGTGGTCAGTTCTTGACCTTAATTTGTGTTGGTTGCAACTTGTGAATGATTTGTGTGATTTGGTTTAATTGTTTATTAAGAGAATGAATGGTTACCAATAACAATGGAATCATCATCAATAATTCAATATGGTGAGAGATATCTTGCTCTATTTTGTTTTGTTTGAGATAGATAGAATATTTGAAATGAGTTATAATAATTTAAGAATTTATAAATATCTTTAGAATTGCAAGAACTTCTATTATTGTATATTTTTTATGTTTTATACAAAAAATAATTGCAATATAACATTTACTTTTCTCTCTTGAAATTCAAAACGAAAATAATGAATGAAACTTTAATATATACATGTGTAAGTCATATGTAGATTATAATATCTACACTTGTATAGCTAACAAATGAAAAAAATAAATAACACATGAAAACATCACTTTGATGATCTTTTATGCTACTTTGATGGCTTTTTATGTATATAAACATACACAAGTGAGTGTTAAAGAAATATTAATATTAGTTCCCGTGATTTTTAAGATATTTATAGTTTTTAAATGATACTAACACTACTTGAAATTAGACATGTTTAACACATGTATAGAAAAATAAAAATCAAATGTGACAAACTAATTTATGATAAATCATATGGGCCTACCCAAACTAACTAACAAAATCTTATAACGGAATACACGATAATGCATACATGTGGTTCGGAGTCTCGACGAGAGGTTGAAGTTGCACATTTAAATTGGACTGAAACTTGAAAAATAGGGAGGAAAAAGTTAAGCTGCAGTTTGTTTTTTCAGAGGTAAAATATCTGCAGTCTGCAGTCTACGGATCCCATCTGCAGACATCTGTAAAAAAGAGGTGCACCAAACCTCTGCAGTCTGTAAGAGAAGAGTGTCTGTTTTTTAACGTCTGCAGACTGCTAAAATAAACTGGTAGTGGTGTACAGACGGTGGTGCTAATGGTGATGGACGGTGGTGACAGTGGTGGTGGTGATGGTAGACGGTGGGTTGTGGTGGACGGTGGTGGTGGTGGACGGTAGGTCGTGGTGGAGGTGGATGGTGGATGGTGGTGGACAGTGGTCTTGGACGATGGTTGTGGTGGACATTGGGTTGTGGTGTTGCACACCTTATAAGTGGCTGGACCAAATTTACACAAAGAAGAACTCGCATAAACGCTTTTTAATAAAACATCTACAAATGCAAATGGTAATGTCTACACGTGGTCTGCGTAGCACAGACAAAATTGCTTACGCATACTTTTTTTAGAAAACAAACACCACCTAAGTAAAGAAGCATGTGTGCTATAAGCTTTAGGGAATATGTAAAACTCATACATGATCAGTTTGATTTTCTCAAGGACAAATTGTGTATTGTTCTCAATGTATTCGGTTCATTGATGTTTAATTGTACTGGCTGACAAATAGACAAGGCTCATGGTGTCAAAACACATTAAGAAGCCTTGGTGACTGAAGAAAGATTAGTATATTTGAAGCCAATGCATTTCAACTACAACTTTAACCGCCCCTCTATATTTAGCTTCAAGTCTAATTAGAGAGATGGTTTGTTGTAGACCACATTAAATTAAATTTCAACACGGACAATACAACTCCAAACGCGGATCTAAGTTGTTGGGAACTTGCATCATTCGACATCAAAAAATGCGGCAAGCTGTGTGGCGGATAAAGCAAAAAAGATGAAGACCATGAACAAGAGTGCCAGTCATACGTTTTAAAGTATTAACACATGTAGATCATGCATGTTGATCAACGCATGCCATATTTAAACGAGTGAACCTAAAATACTATAAAGCGTATCAAGATTTCTAGAAAAGGCAAGTAAAATTCTCAACTGGAAGGTCGAATGCACGAGTTTGGATGTGGGTGTCAACCAAGTTTGGCATGTATTTAAAGAAATGATAAGTTGTACAATATTATTCATCAAAAATTTCAATGGTGTAAACTACTCTTTCTGAGCCTAAAGTCTGTAAAGCAATAAATATATAAAACCAACTTATATGTTTCTATTTGCCCAAGAATGGTTTATAGATTTGAACCTTTTAAACAACACTCATTCTATGTTTTGAAAAGCACATGACAAGTGGTCCAGTACGTGAGTCGCAGTTGTTTATAATTCAATTATATCCTATCCCCTTTAATATATGATACGAAATTAATACACAAAAAAAATAATAACAAAAAGATATACACACTGTAATGATACTAAAACCTATCTTTCTTGAATCTCTATACACCCATAGTGGCTCTATGTATGATCATAAAAAACATGAGCTAACCTTTTATTTTAAGCTCCAATTATACAAAAGGGCGACCTACATTTTTATCACATTGTATAGTTTATACAAGCTCCAAGTACAATAAAGAAATATTACTTCTTTTTTTCTCTATGTACAACCATGTGAGCTATATGTACAACCATACTTTAATCTCCAGTGTTATCTGCGTACAACGATCTGAGTTATTTCAACAACCAATATATTTTTCCTTTCCTGGGCTGTTAGCATTTCACATATCAATTCCCCTCTAAAACTGAGAAAAAGGATGACTAGAGGAGAAAGATAGAAGGAACAGACGAAGAAGACGAGGATCAAAACCTTAGAAAAAGCCCAACGAAACCACCAAAGTGCCCACAGGCACGCCTCCGTTCAAGTCATTCAGAAGCCACAACCATCACCTACACTCGTCTGAAGCGCATTGTCCCTACCGTGAGGTTGCCTTAAGCCAGGACGCGCCTCATGTGCGCTTTTTACAACACAACACTCTTGCACCTTGGCTATCTTTGTAATAAACAGCTTAATATGAATAAATAATAGGTGTTGCAAAGTAATAATTTAAATTACATAATGTATTATGAGACAATAAATAAGTTACTAACTGATGGTTCTTTAGCAATTAGTTGAAAACCATTTCAAGAATCTAACGGTTTCAAATCGGGTGAACATTTAAACATACACAAATGATGTACAGCCCGGAACTTGTGATTCATGATCAAAAGGTCATGTAAGGGAAAAAGAAAGAAAACAAACTTCATAGTCTCCAGGTCCAAAAGAGAACATAGCCTATACGTATGCAATTATTGGAAGAGCCTAATGAAAAAAAATAAACCTGATAAATACACAAAATGGCCACAAAACCATTTTTGAATAACTTAGTACCAAATTATCACTCGTATGTGTCCTTTTGATCAACAAAGGAATATAGTTACCTCAGTTTCTTCGATCGATAATTCTCCATACTCATCTTCATTCTTCAACGTCAAATTCCTGCTCCACAGCTTTAACCTGCAAAATAACCTAGTTCAATAACCTCAGGAGGCAATTTGCCAGCTTCAACTTGTTTACTTACGAATGTCTCAATTGGGGCAAAATCAACAAGTTCAAACTAAAATCAAATGGGTAAAACAGGTCAGAAGCTAAACAAGAAAATGAGCAGCAGAACTGAAGGAGTGTACCTCTGGTACATAATGCATAAGCATATTCTCAATGCCTGATTTCAGAGTGACAGATGAGCTAGGGCACCCACTACATGCTCCTTGCATTTTTAGCTTCACAACTCCAGAATCTCTGGCAATAAACGGATCACAAATTTAGATGAGTTAGATGGATAATGTCCTATATCTTTATTTGTATATATCACCAGACGGTAGAAGAAGCATACGGGTCAAATCCTATGTACTCAATATCCCCACCATCATCCTGTACAGAAGGTCGTATACGAGTTTCCAACAGTTCTTTAATCATTGCAACAACTTCTGAGTCATCCTGCAACACATGCCATGCACCCCAAAATTTCATGATACAGGATAAAACAAACTTAAAATGCGATGTAAGATTGGATATGAGATGAAGTAAAAATACTTCATGAATAGCTGTATCCATAGAAGCTGAAGTAGCTGAGTCCAGAAACAGTGGCTTCCCGGATGAGTAAAAGTCCATAATCGCTGCAAACGCTTCAGGTTTTATAAAATCCCAAGAAACATCTTCTGACTTTGTTACAGTCACAAAATCCAAACCAAAAAACACGCGAGTAATTCCTGCACCAACAGCATAATATGTTATTCTTATGTTAGCACAACGATCTAGCCATCAATATAACACGAGATAAGCTCACCGTCAATTCCATAGAGAGCATTTGCCAGTGGTGAGCCCATAGCCGTACGAGCGTTTGGGAAGTCTGCACTCCCAACTTCCATCACTGGCTTCCGGGGTAAAACATCAAGGATAAAGGATTAGGGGTGGCCTGTGTTTCGATAAACATGGTCCTCCTCTGCCTTGTCCAAATTAATCCACTTTTATTAGCATGTTACATTCATACATACATTCCAAAACAATATCACAATGAGAACTATAATCAGGGTAAAAGCTCAATCTCTGTGGTACAGACAAACTGCAATTTTAACTTCTAAGAAATCAATCAACAAAAATCGACAAGAGCACACCATAAATGAATAAGATCGTGATAAAACTCAGATTTAACATTGGAATTCATAAAAATCAATCAACATCAGTCACATAAACCATCATAAACACATACATATTCTTAAATTGGAACCAACTGACCTACGAAATTGCATAATCCAGATGATGCATACGGAGAAGAAACAAAAGGTGTAGAACATGGCGATGTGAAACGAGAGATAATATTATTTGAAGAACAAATGGATGATAGGTAACGAGAGGTATGCTGTGCGGTACTGTTGTGGATAGGGTTCGAATCTCCGGCGAAGATGGACATGATATTCTGCTATCAACCTCCGTAAACCCCTCATTGACACTGTTGAATTCTTTGTGTTTTTCTTGCAAACAAGAAGAGATTACCGACGGATTGGTGAATTCATCTTTGTTTTTGTCAGGAAGCTCTTTGAGCTATTTACGTCGAGTTACTCCATTTTCAGAAAGTTTGATTTTTGAAGATGTTTCGTTAAAAAAGTTAGAAGTCTTTTTGATAGGTAGATCTACGCGGAGTTTTTTAGTAAGGTTGATTTATTTTCATGTATTAACTTGATATTGTACAAAACGAGCCCGTTAAATATATTTGCATGTACTGTTGAATTTTAGCATGTAACATTTTCTTAAAAGCCATGAATTTTACAAATCAAACGCGCGACTATTCAATAATCTTTACATGCTAGAAGATTTTATCGTATGTGGAGTGTTGTGTTCGATTTTGTTCGGATCAAAATGCCCATGTTAAGATAAAAGGTTTCTTAACTATGGTTTTTTTTATTCTGAAGGGTTAGGAGTGCGATTCTAATTAAGAAACTTATAAGCGAGACCGATTGAAGTAACACTCGTCATTCATGATTCGAACACTCCTCGTTAAAAAAAACAAGAAAAAATAAAATAATAATAATAATAAAAGAAAAGAAAAGAGAAGTATACGACACATGCGACCGAAGAAGCACTCATTTCTCGTCAAACCCTATCATCTTCTATACCTCCATCTCCGATTCACCCTTTTCATCTCTGTCGATCTTCTCAAGAAATCAATCAAACCCTACAAATGTAGGGTTTTTTTCCGATCGTGAAGAGCCCTAGATCACCACCACCATCATCATCATCATCAACCTTTTGATGATCAATTCGACTTCTACAGTCAATCCTACAACAATCACCAATCGATCATCCACCACCAACCTCACCGACACCATGGCGGGCTCAGTAGACGATCTCGGAGGACTTGAACCAGTGGATTCATGGGAGGTCGTTGACTTAGACGCCGCTGTGAGCAGGTTGCTGTTGTCCTCAAACCGAGATAACAACTCCGATTCAACTATAGTTACTGCTGCTGCTGCTGGTGGTGATCATTCTTCTTCGGGCGTTGTGGTGGAGGATTTGGAGGATTCCGTTGATCAGTTTCTTCGTGAAGCTTTACGAAACCCTAGGGAGCGCCTTTCAGGTATGCGTGTGTTTGTTACGTTTGGTGCTCTTATGTGGCTTTTATGAATTGTATATGTGTTATGTAGAAAGGGATATATTGCAAATAGCACATTACAGATGGTAAAAAATGGCATAACTTAGCTTGATGATTAGGCTAACACCTAATGATTGTTCTGTAAACTATTTAATCTTCATCGAGAACGAATGGTGTAATGGACGGTTGACATGTGTCAATGAAAGTGCTTGAATCTCTAGAAATAAGATGGATTTAGGAATAGAGTGTTGTTGAGAAAAGTTAAATTATTTTCTGTTGGATTATGAGTTATTTTATTGTTCACATACCAAAATATGCACCAGTTTTGTTGAAAAGTAAGTGACAAACTTTTATTCACCGGGGCCATAATATCAAATGACATGTTGAACTTGAGCTAAAAGTTATAGCAGCTTGTCTACTAGGTTATCATAGCTCTTTAATAAAGTTGGTAAAAAATTGCCTTGAGCTAACTCTTCAAGACAAATTTACGATGTAGTTGATATGTTGATGTCCTGTAACTGTGATGTGTTGTGTTGTGATGATCTCGTCTTCAGTGTGAGCCAGGCAAGTTACTCAAATATTAGGCAATGTGATTGGCTATATTTCTTTACCTGTGTCGGGCTACAGGAGACCATTTGTGTTGGCTTGGAGGGAGTGCTGGTTGGTTGAGGTGATGGAATTGAAAGAAAAAATTAAGAGATGCACTAATATAGTAATATACATGTAATATACATGAGAATTGCTTTAAACTAAATATATAAACTCTTTTTTATGTATTATTCAATTTTAAAGTTGACATAGACATAAGAGCAGAGAAAATGCTAATAGTTTTAGCAGATTACCTAGATGGTTATGGAACTATGGATTGATTGATTCACTGATTCAATTGCTGAGTAGCCCACCTTTTTTCATGAGTGACAAATACAGATCTGTAATTACAATCTGTAAATATAATGCAACTTCAGTTTGCTAGTGTTAAAAGTACTTTGCTAGCATTCATGAATGAAGTACATGGAATTTTTGTAGTCCTTTTAAGGTGACTATTAGTAGGGGTTATGAGATTGTCAAATTCATGGGACAGGTGGATATATAGTTGTAACTGTTAAGTATTCACAAGAATTGTTTCGTATCTCATGAATCAAGATGAATGTTGTGGTATATATTTTTGCTCTATTGTGATTTTGCCTTATGGTGAGTAAATGCAAATAGTTGCATGCTATGGTGTGACTTTTAGTATAAATCAATATATCTTTATTTATGTGGCAACTTGAGGAGGATTTTTGTGTGGGATCAAGACATGTGCTTTTAATGTGTTAATAATTTTGGCAAATTTTCCTGACTCTCTTTCTACACATTTTTTCTCTGTTGCTAAAATATTAAAAGAGGGCATATCATTATATATTGCAGTTCTACTCATGGAGCAGGATGTGGAGAAGTTCATTGTGATCCTTTGCAACAACAAATGGAGTTTTCAGCAGTTGCCACCCTCATACCTGCGGTTAGCAGCACACCGTGTGGCTCAACCACACTATTCACTCCATTCCATGGTTTTATTAGACAACTCTCTTCCAGACGGTTCTGGTTCGCGGATCATCATTCGCAAGACTTCTGAATCTCGGCTTCCTTTAATTCGTTTAGCTGACATCCCTGGTAACCTACCAACAGAAGAGAATCTAACAGCAATGTTGTTAAGGTTGCAATCAAACAAAGGCTCATAAAAGCTCACAGGTCAGCAGTGGACAAAACTCAATTCATTGAAAAAAACAGCTTAAAGATGTAGAGGAGAGAAAAAGAAGAATACAATCGAGACGTGCAAGAATATTTAGCTTCCCCAGCTATGAAACAAGGGTGCAAGAGGTTTTTCAGCATAATAATAGTTCATTAACAACTTCAAAAATAGAAGTGTCTGTTCCTGATGTCAGCACTCCAGTCGTTTCCGCTGCAGAAAGCAGTAGATCAGGTAGAACCAGGACAGAAAAAAGAGCCAATTGTCAGGTCAAGAGTAATAGTAGAGTGGCCATCTTTCGTGGACCGTGGAAGTTGACGGAAGGATCCTGATTATGATAGAAAACTATGACAGGTCAGCTCAACTTGGAGCAGTAATACTATGTTTTTTCTTCCGTTCATAGTCATCTCAGTTTGTTATCATATGCTCTAAAGAAGTAGACTTATTTGATCAGGCAGCTTAAGTGCTTAACTAGGAGCAATAATACTATTTTTCTTTTTCAGATACACACAAAGATTTGATCCAGGGTTTTGGTTTGGAGGGTCATATCCCATACAGCCGATG
>JACCIY010000440.1:0-47171 GCA_025506505.1 Flaveria sonorensis | reverse complement strand
CCCCCAGGAGAGGGAACATGTACAAGATGGATTTACATGAACATCTCCCTCAGGAGAAGTTTCTTGCTTTCTGTCTAAAGCAAATAGTGGATGAGTCTTCCTTTGGCATAAAAGAATGTGTCATGTAAACTTTAAGAACATGAATAAATTGATTAAGAATGATTTGGTAACTGGAATGCCAAAAAATAGTTTACAAGTGATGACCACTATGTTGCATGCCTAAAAGGGAAGCAACACAAAGTGTCTCACACAAACGCAAGGAAATGAACTCCATCACTACTCTCCCCTACACCTATTACATATGGATTTGTGTTTGGCCCTACCAGGTAATGTGTTTAGGAAAGACCTCTTACTGCTTAGTGATCACAGATGATTTCACAAGATTCACTTGGGTCTTTTTCCTTAGAACTAAGGATGAGACCCCTGAGATCTTGAAGAATTTCATTCTGAAAATTGAGAATCATCTGATCACAAGGTCAGGACCATAAGATGTGATCAAGGAACAAAATTTAAGAACTAATCCTTGATACATTTTGTGATGAAAAGGGTATTACAAGACAATATAGTGCTCCTAGTACTCCTCAGCAAAATGGTGTTGCTGAGAGGAGAAACATGACACTTATGAAGCTGCAAGAACCATGCTGTCTGACTCTAAAACTGCCCATCACCTTCTAGGCAGAGGTAGTTAACATAGCCTGCTATGTACAGAACATATTTTTAGTAGTTAAGACTTATGGTAAGACTCCTTATGAGTTGTGGCACAAAAGGAAACCATTTATTGGTTTCCTCAGTCATTTGGATGTCCTTGTACCATCTTGAATACCAAAGATCAAGTAGCCAAATTTGATGAAAGTCAATGATGGACACTTTATGGATACTCTTCCCAAGCTAAGGCTTATAGAGTATACATCTCAGAACTAGAGTAGTTGAGGAGTCAGCCAATGTGACCTTCAATGAGCACACTCCTAGTATGAAAGGTTCTGGTCTGGATTGCCTATTTGATCTTGACTTAGTTATCAACTGTTTTTAACAAGTCTTGTCAGAATGTTTCAGGATCTACAAATAATATATCACAGGAGATCCTGACCCAAGATTTGAGCTGAGAAGACCCAAGATTATTACTTCAGCTCCTTTGGTGACTAACCCTGCAAATGAAGATCCTATCAGCACAAACATGACAAATTCACTGATACATCTGAGGTGCCTTCAGATTCCAGCTCAGAGGCTCAAAACTCAAGAGAAGGAGCTTTAAAATGTAGGAGAAAATGGAGGTGGTGATAGTGATTAAGAATTTCTTGATGCTGATAACCACTCCATAGAGGACAACATAAATGATGTCACACATTCATTTGATCAAGTCTCACTTAATAAATATGCTGATGTGGTGGGTGACACTCCATTGTGAGATCTAAATTTCTCCAATCTGGATTTGTCCAACCAACTTACTGTGATCCCTCAACTAAGGATCCACAAGTCACACCCCTTACAAACATCATTGGAAATGTTGAGACTATGGGAGAACAAAAGGACAAACCCATGACCAAAATTTTGTATGCATTATTGTTTCTTGTCCCAGATTGAGCCAAAGAAAGTTGATGAGGCTCTGAAGGATGGAAGCTGGGTTGAAGCTATGCAAAAGAGCTACTTCAAATCAGAAGACAGAAGGTTTGGAACCTATGTCCTCTTCCTCAAGGGAAGACTGTCATAGGAACCAAATGGGTTTTTAGAACACAAGAATGATAGAGGACTTGTCATCAGAACAAGGCAAGACTAGTTGTTCAAGGGTACACACAAGAGAAGGGAATTGATTACACAATGTTTTTGCTCCTGTGGCAAGACTTGAAGCTATAAGAATATTCCTGGCTTTTGCTGCATCCAAGGATTTTCAAGGTCTTCCAACTTGATGTCAAGTGTGCTTTTCTGTATGGGGTGATTGTTAAAGAGGTGTATGTTAAACAACCACCTGGCTTTGCAGACCCAGATCATCCTGATTATGTCTGCAAGCTGATAAAGCTCTTTATAGGCTGCACCAAGCTCCAAGGAAGTAGTATGAAACACTATCTCAGTATCTCTACCAACATGGTTACAAGAGGGGTACTATAGATGAACTCTCTTCATCAAAGGGACAGTGAATGACTTAATGCTGGTTCAAGTATATATGGATGACATTATCTTCGGGTTAACTAATCCAAAGCTCTGTTAAAGACTTTGAGAGGCTGATGAAGAACATATTGAAATGAGTGCCATGGGGAAACTAAATTTCTTTCTGGGATTCAAGTGAAGCAAGTTGACAATGACATCTTCATAAGTCAATCAAAGTATGTGCAGACATACTTACAAGATTCAACATGACTGAATGTAATTGCTAAGACACCCATAGCCAGAAACCATTCCTTAGGACCTGATCTTGAGGGGGAGTGTGTGGAGAACATCTTTACAGGGCTATGATTGGGTCTCTGATGTACCTAACAGCCAAGCCTGATATCATGTTTGCCACATCATTTGTGCAAGATATCAAGCCAACCCCAAGATGTTACACCTGGTTGCTATCAAGAGGATTCTTAGATATCTCAAAGGTGCTCCCAAGCTTGGCCTTTGGTATTAAAGAGTTTCTGACTTCAATCTGTATGCTTATACAGATAGTGACTATGGTGGTTGTAACATGACTGCAAAGTCTACATTTGGGGGATGTCAATTCCTTGGTGAATGGATTGTCTCATGGCAATGCAAAAAAATCCTGTGTCTCTACATCAACTGCTGAGGCTGAATACATTGCTGCTGCAAGTTGTTGTGCTAAGTGTTTTGGATTCAGAATCAGATGCTGGACTATGGATTCAATTTCAAAGAAACTCTCATCCATATAGACAACAACAGTACTATCTCCATTACGAGAATCCTGTGCAGCACTCAAGACCAAACATATCAACATCAGTTATCATTTGATTAGAGATAATTTGAGAAGGGATTAATAAATTAGTCAAAGTTAACACAAATGAACAATATGCTGATCTGTTCACTAAAGCTTTTGATGAACAGAGATTCAAATATCTTGTATCAGCTATTGGATGATTACTTTGAGTAACTTTTTTTTAAAAACTTAAATCAACTTTATTTCTAAAAACTGTGTGTCCTAAGTTGTCTATTTTATCACCTTCATAAGCCCAGTTTATTTGGAAGAAATTTTTTTTTAATGATATTCCTTAGATTTTTGAAATTAAAAAAAAAAAAATAATAATATTTTCCTTCGAAAGATTTCAAGTTGCTTTCAGAAGAAATTTATGTCTTCAAATCAAGAATTACTTATAAGAAATTTACCTTCGGAAGAAATTTTGAGAATATCTTTCGAGCTTAACTATCCTTCTAAGTATTTGCATGTATTTAAAGGACAAATATCTTTTGAAAGCAATTAAGTCTCGAAAGATTTATTCTCTTTAAAATAAAACTCTCAAGACTTAATATCTTCCGAAATCAAATATGTGTCGCAAGAAAAACTCTCTAAGAATTTTTCCTTCCGAAGCCAAATTTTCAAATTTCTTTAGAATATCTTTCGAAGCCAATTGGCTTCGGAAAATTTTCTTAAAAAACTTCCGAAGCAAAAACTACATTCGGAGATTTTCAACTTCCAAGAAAACTACCTTTTTGGGCGCTTTTTCAGAAGTGGGACCTACTTTCAGATTTCAAAGTTTATCCTTTTGCATTAACTTTATCTTAAATCCATTCTATATATACCTCAACGGTTCCCCTTCTTCTCACTCTTTCCTTCTTCCACAAATTCTTGACCCAAATTCTCCCAAAATCAACCTTCTTCTTCACCAACAAACTTCCTTCATGGCCAACATTGATCGACGAAACCATCCGGGATTTACCATGCACCTTCCATACAACACAACCAGGTTGCTCGTGTGGACTCTAAGAAAGATCCTCATTTCTCAGAGGTTGTCGATACCTTTCAGCGTCTCACTACTTCACCTCCCTTACTATTGATCCTCCTCTTTATGAGGATCAGTTACTTGCATTCTGGAGGACCTGCCAAGAGGTCATCATGGATGGGAGAAGGCACTATCTGCTATAGTGCAGGGGAGGACAATCTTCATCACTCCGTCCATCATAAGCTCACACCTCCAGCTGGATGATGAAGAAGGTGAGTTGTCCTTTCCGAAAGCTGCTGTCAACCATTCTTTTCAGCAGATGGGCTATGAGGGTGACTTCTCAGTCAAAACCTTCAGGAAGGGGAGGTCTCATCCAAATAGAAATACCTCCTCCATGTCATCATACACAGTTTCTCTAACAGCATGAGGATGGGATCAAGTTCCAGAGGACCTCTCCTTCATAGTCCATGGAATGATTCAAGGGGTCAAATACAGGTACTCTTAATTTGTCTATACAAATTACTTACTAATTGAGACTCCTTAGAGTACTACATGTTCCCACGACGATATGTCCAGCACATTCTCAACTGTGAACTGGGCTCACAGTTGAGGGGAACAGGTAATATTCTTAAATTGGCACAGATGAAGCCAACATCTTTAAATATTGAGAAAAGCCTACTGGTTGGCTTCTCCGGGTAGAAACAGCCCTGGTTCTAAAAATGTTTGAGCTCATTACTCATGGTGGCAACCTAGCAGCACCAGGTAGTGTTGAACCCACACCTTCTACCTCAACTCCACCCCCACAGCCTCAAATTACCATCACCTACAAAAGAAAAACCAAACGAATCCCTGCACATGCTACTGAGCATTTGCAGGTCCCTATATCATAACCCACACAGAGGAAGTGGAATCTCGAGCTCCCACTTCCCCTGAGGAGCAGACCACTCCCATCTTTCAAATGATCAGTGCCGAGGTCCCTCATGCTCAGCTTGATGAGCTCACATCCCTAACAGCCTTAATCCATCACTCTGAGTCTCAACACTCAAGTGATCACCTTCAGGGATAGTTACCACCCCCAGCCCCTAGGCTTAAACCACCCTATTCCCAGCCTTGATTTCTATAATGATGAGCCTTGGGTTTCAGTGAGTACAATGAGTTCTCTCCTTTCTTCCCACACTCAAGGAGAAATGAGTACCCCTGACTCACCAGGTCTAGCCCATCATATACCCATAACTAAGGTGGGTCTTCCTAAACATGTTTAGGAAATCCATATGAAAGAGGCTCTCACTTTAGAAAGTGACATCAGTAAGACCTCACCATGGTAACCTAGCCTCTTAACACTTCTCTGGAAGCTGTCATGATGCAGAGAAATCTAGCAGCCAAAGACACCATGCTGGTGATGAGGAGAAGACTTAGGTCCAATTCTCTCATCCCCCAGTGATTCTTCAATTGAAGATGAGGGGAGTCTGAAACATAGGACACAAACTGACAAACACCTGCACCTATCTAGTTTCAAAGATAGTTCGCCTAGATCTCAGGTGACTATCTTGCAACAAAGGGTCAATGACCAGCAACTTGGGATCACCGATCTCAAGGGCCAGTTAGCTGAGAGATTCTTAAGGAGGACTCAACTAGGTCCACAAGAACCTATGGAAGTGATGGATGACACCCCCAGCTCACCTATGCAAGAAGGTGATGCTACAAAAAGGGGGAGAAATCCTCACAACCACAGAACCTGGGAGTTCCTCCTAGAGTATGGACATAGAGGAGTCCCAACCTCTCTTGTAATTGTCCAGACTCAGCAACCCTCCTCAAGTCATGAACATAGACTTACTCATTCAACACTGCTTGAGGAAGGAATTCCAAGAGAAATGTCTGCTCCATCTGAGAATCCAATTATGGGATGGGGTTATGACACAAACAGAAGAGCTCTATGATCTCTAGAGCTCAGGGTCAACTGGAAATCTTCAACTTCTCACACCTGAGTTTCTATGAGTGCATCAATCTGGTGAATCTTCCACTTGTCAACCCAAGCCATAACAGACAAGCTGAGAGATTAGCAGACCAGATTCAAGATATGGTGCTAGAGAATTCAAATTGAGATCAAAATTATATAGACAGAGGCTAGAAGGTGAGATCTTTGGTCAACTGGATGTTGAGGTGGACCCTATGATTAGCTTCGAAGGGAAACCTTGACTGAAGGCCAGAGGTTGAGCCTTTGAACCTTAGACTGATCTCCCTCTGCACCCAGTACCCTCAGTAAGACACCAGCTGGTGAAGGTGTCTCACAACCTCTCTCTTGCCAGAGCTTGAATGCTGAACCAAGCAATAAAGGCCAAAGTTCTCTCCACCCTGAGTCATCAAGGCCTGTGGTTGACAAAGGGAAAAGGAATTAACTCCTGAGGAGTTGGAGGAGGAGAAGAGAGAAAGGAAGAGGAAGCTGAGGGGAGAGAGTTCAAGTAGGTCCCCAGGCTTCATGGAAGCTACAATCCGGTGTTGCCCATAGGCCAAATACTCAAGAAGATGAGTAAGGGCAACCAGGCTAACTACCTGGGACCAAAACTACAATATAGATAAACTCATCTCTCTCCCTTTAGAAGAGTTAAAGAACTGGCTGACACTGAGCTATCAAAGGAGATGAGGGAGTCAGAGGATGCAGCATTGCTCCTTAAAATTAAAGAAGAAAGGAGACTAAAAAGACTCTACAAACATGCTCTGTCCCTCTCCCCAGTTCAAGAAAGTTCTGAGACAGAGACTGTGGCACAGGCACAACCTCAGGTAGATAGGGAAGTTGAAAGAATAAATATGATCAACTACCTGAGTGCCACAGGACTCTATTAGGCAGCTGCACTTCTTCCCTTATCCTTTGAGTATATAGAGTTTGAATATCTCAAGCAGCTGGAGAAAAAAGCCACAAAGAAAGAAAAGCTGCTAAGAAAAAGCTAAGGGAAGAAGCTGCAAGGTCAAGGGCCATCATCCAAAAAAGCCAAAAGAAGTCTGAAGATAGACAAAGGATGATGAGCTTCTTAAAGCTGTATGATTCTTCAAAAGGAGGCTTGGTCCTATGTCTCTATCCACAATGGATGAGCATATAATGGTGATCAGCAGAAGATCAAAGGGGAGAGCTTGTGGACTACACTCTCCACCAAGTCTAGCTCAACCTGAAGTTGAGGTAAAGGTTGAACCCACTGAGATAACACAACCTGAACCTAGAGCTGCATCTCAGCCAACTTCATCTTCTGATCCACAGCAGGGTCCTCTTATCTCTCTCTCCTTCTGAACCTTTGAGAGAAGAACCCAACTGAAAGGGACACTACTGAACCATCTAATGCTGAAGACCAGTCTTCTCAGTTGAAAACATCAAAGAGGAGAAAAAGGATGGCCAGAAGAACCCCTACAAAGAAAAAAAGAAACTAAGGCATCCACCTCTACACCTCAGGATGAGTCAGAAACATCATGAGGAAGTGCATGAAGAGGCTGCTCAACTAACTCCCATCAGAGTAGAGCCCTCTTGCAGTTGGAAGACCCATCGTGACCTGAAGTTTTGCTGACAATCCAACATATGGTATGTCACTAGAGATCAAGGAGGTTAGGATGTCTACTTTCAGCAAGACATGCTTGCCCTTCCTTTATATGATCTCTATAACATGAGAAGATTCTATAAGAGTCTGAAGGATCCTAACCATATATGAAGAGAGGTTTCTGCTGATCCTAATGAGGACTATCAACATTTGAAGAATCTGTCTATTTTGGTAGCATCAGCCTAGAGGAAGTTTGTAAGGATCTATCTGAAGATTATGAGCTGATGCAACCAAAGATCTTTCAACATGCACTAAGGAACCAGGATGAACTTGCTTCAGAAGCTTTACACTCTCTAAAGAAAACTCTAAGTGTAAAGTCTTCCGAAGCCAAAAGTTCAGAAGAAATTACTTCTGAAGCTTTACACTTACAAGAAAAATATTCCAAGTGTAAAAACTTCCGAAGCCAAAGACCAAGTTCTTCCGAAGCCAAAGATGAAGTCTTCCGAAGCTTCAAAGACAAAGTCTTCCAAAGCAACTTTGCTGTGAGACTGATTTCTTCGAAAGACAGAGAAAATATGCTTTCTGATCTACTTTTGATAAAGCTGACCAACTTTCTGCTGCAACTCTGATAACTCACCAACTATGAGTTGGTGAAACTTCCATGCTTAGTGAATAGTAGATAAAGTCTTTGTTTGTAATTTTCTTCTTTTGTTCCTTTAAGACTTTTTGTACTAGGAAAAGTCATGAGCTATGGTATGTTATAGTCATTAATCAAAGGCAATCTACCTTTTGACTCAAGATTGATCTTGTTGTCTAGATTAGTCCATTCCAACTGTCCTTCTAAGTATTGACGGTTGTAGGTTGTAGTATAAAAGAGTCTCAGGTCCTTGTATTTTAATCATGCTTTGAACACTTGTAATAGAACTTGAGATCAATATACACCATCCTTGAAACTAATACATGTGCTATTGTTCTAAGTTCTGTCTCATTGTTACTTGTTTCCTTGTATCTTCAAAGTTTCCTGTTCCCTATTGAACTGTTAAGTGATCTAAGATCACTCCTCTTGTAAACTAATTGTTGTTAACGCCCTAACCGGTCCTGCAGGTAATAAATATAAATAAAGGGAAAAAATGGTTATGGACCTTATAAACGTTATGGGTTATGTGTTATGTATAGATGAGTTTAAGGTCCTATGAACACCCGGTATATATATACAAAAGGATTGAAGATCTATGTTTTTGGGCATCAAAACAACAAGAAAAGAAAAAGAATCCAGGTAAGAAATCATCATCCAAATGTCTCTTTAGATCATACCCGGATTCTAGGGTTTTGGGGTTTTGAAAAGTGGCAAAAATCATACAAAAGTCACGTTTTTATGGATGAAATCATGTAAAAAGCTTTAATATAAGTTCCTGGATGAAAACGAAGGATTTGGATGTAAAAGGTGAAGATTTGGGTTAAAAAAGGGCTGGGAACGTCATTTTTGCGTCGAAGAAACTGTGGTTCGTCCAGCGAAAACTAACAGTTCTTCTAGCGAAACTGTGGGTTCTTCCAATGAAACTATAGATTCGCTGGTAATTGCGCAGCCATAGAATTCCAACGAAAGTTGGGCGAAACTGTCAGCGAAAATGGCAGCGAAACTGCCTGCGAAACTGTATAGAAAATGATCTGTTTGCATGTCCACTTATATGCAGACTGTGCACCGTGAGCCCGGCCCCAGCCAAGGGCTTTGCCCCTTGGACCCCACTAGGTGCTGCTGCCCTAGAACCCAGTTGTCAAGGGCTGCCGCCCCGAACCCCCCGCTGTCCGCGGAGAGTCGGATATTATTGTTTGTTATTCATTTTGATAAGGATGTAATTGTAAGGACTATAGGTGAATTGGTTTTAATTAAAAGGGATTTTCACGATGTTTCTTACTTGGAGTGAATTATACTAACTAAGAATAAGTATTATGTATTGAAGTGAAAGTTAAAGTTAATGAAAATGAAACCTAATGAATTAATAAAAGTCTTGCAAGTAAATGAATGGAGGTTCACTGCCATTGGGTTGTTAGCTCAACCGTGTGCGGTTTAGCTAACCCATGAGGATGCACACAGGGGTCAGTCTTTATGATTGACAAATACGTACGAAACGGGACCCTTGTCGCTTGCCCCGGTACTGGAGTCAGCTTCTTGCATAATGTTAGAGGTCTATTTACAGGCTTCGGCCCAATACCAGCTTCGTGCATAATATTTGGGGTATAGCATACGACATCGGTCCAGATGAAAGTGAAAGATAATAATGAAAGTTCAAAATGTACGAAATGAATGAAACAAATGATAATAAATGATATTATCTAGATGTATGTATGATGTATGATCAAGTAGAAAGTAAAGGAAATGTTTTAACGAAAGTAAATATTTTATTATGTAAACTAGAACTCACTCAGCGTCGCTGACTTTTATATGCATAATAATTGCCAGGTAATGATGCAGTTGAGGAGTGCAGGCATGGATGAGATAGCTATTGGGACGATCCGGGTCTAGCATTCTAGATTTTGAGACAATGCTTGCAATTGTCAAGTTTTTGTGATACAATTATAAGAACAATGTTTTGTCATGTAATTACAATTTATGTATGAAAAGTTTAAATTCGCTGCAAAATGTTATGTTTTTAAATGTTTTACGTTATGAATGACCAACTATAAGCGTCCGGGTACGGGGCCTTACACTCTACCACCGTATTGTTTTTGAAAAATGTCACAAAATAGTAACCAAGTTTAAAAATGTTTCAAATTTATCACTTATGCATATTTCTTTTAAATTGGACTATTAAACAATCAAATCGAATTATCACCGAATTTTATTATGTAAAACAAAGTAACACAGGAGAATATGCGGGTCGCTATTTTTAATATATTAAATTATATTAAAAAATAAAAAAGTATCTAAATTTATCTTCATCGTTTCATAGCAGCATAAATTTTTTTTTTATAATTGAAACAAAAAGAAAAATATGCTAAAAACCATGATAAGACTTATAATTTTAGTAAAATTTAAAAATTGAGTGACCTAATTAGAACCAACACTTTAGTTATCTAATTGGAACATTTTTGAAAGTAGTTACTATTTTACAAAGTTACCTCTTTTTATTATTATTATTATTATTATTATTATTATTATTATTATTATTATATTATTATTTATAATATTATTATAATTATTAATTATTATTATAATTATTATAATAATAATTATTATTATTATTATTATATTATTATATTATTATTATATTATTATTTTTATTATTATTATAATTATTACAATTATTATTATAATTATTATATTATTATTATTATTTTTATTATTATTATTATTATTATTATAATAATAATTATTATTATTATAATAATAATAATTATTATTATTATTATTATTTTTTTATTATTATTATTTTTATTTTTATTATTATTATTTTATTATTACTATTATTATTATTATTATTATTATTATTATTATTATTATATTATTATTATTATTATTATTATTATTTAATTTTTTTAACAACACTTCACCACCATTTTCTTCCTTGTTACACTCAAGTCGCCACCCACCTTTTGTTTTCATGAGGATAAATTGTAGTTGCAACTCACTAACCTACAACTTTCAATGAGGATAAAATGCGTATCGTCTGTCCATGTTTTCATGAAATTTCATATCTGGGTGAGTGAATAATAAAAACTATAAATGTAATTATAAAAGAAGGCTAAAGTGTAATATGATCTAATCAGAAAGACCATAATTACTCAAAATATAAGTATAATAAATTAACATTGAAAAATACAACATTTCAATTCTAATAAAATAAATAGTATTGCATCCAAGTTAATATAATTTACGTAATACTATTCATTGTATTAAAATGAAAACTTGACATAAAAAATGTCACAATGAAAAAAATTACAAACACAACTCACCCCAGCTTTTTTACATTCTAAACAACCAAACAAAAGATAAACAACAAACCTTAAACATATCATGATCCGTACTCACTAACAGCTAATCGTCGTACCATAAAATTTACCGTATCATTTGAAGTCACGTTTTTCAAACTTTTTTATATTATCTTCAACAACAAGAAAAAAACTACATATAATTCTAACAACTGAGATTAATTAATCATTCATCTAATCTTGAACCATTCTAAAGACGTTAACATTTCTCATTAAAAAAGGTGAAGTATACAACTGAAATTGCTCCAAAACGCCAATTGCCACGTAGTCAAACACATGAAAACGACGTCGCATCGACCCTTCTAGACTCCAACGTCGTGCCCTTTGTCTCTCTCGTTCATATACTAAACTCACCTGTGAGAAAACACAACATACAATTACAAATCCATAAATTAAAATTTTATAAAAAAATATTAAATTCAGTCTGATCAAAGATTCTTCATGTTCTTAAATTCTTTAAATCCAAAAGATGGAAGAAATTGCAGACATTGAATGCAGACGTTTCGTCTCAACATATTTTCATGTACTGTCATCTGAAACTTGCAGAAAACCCCTCTTTGCTTTGATTTTATTGTATTTTCTTCTGATTTCCATCTTTTTCTTGGTGGGGTCTTGTATTTTTATTCAATTTGTGCTCAAATCTTGATTTTGACACAATTTCATGTTAAAAATATCTATATCTCGGAGAAATAAACTTATTTTCTTCATGTTTTCGATCGAGAAATAGTATTTTGAGTTTATGATCACTCCCACTACTTGTTAACACATTATTTACAGTCTTTTCGTTTCAAGATTCAGTGGGTGGGTTCTTGCTTACTGTTGTTGCTAAATGTGGGTCGTTTGGTTGATATTTGTTCTTGCAGGGTTTATCTGATTATATTATTATTTTTGCAGATTTAGGGGTAATACTGTAATTTCACAGGATGGCCGGAGGTGGTGGTGGAGCAAAAGCTGATGAACCGCCGCCACACCCACCAAAAGATCAGCTTCCAAATGTTTCTTATTGCATTACAAGTCCACCACCATGGCGTTAGTTTCTTGTTTCCTTTATTATTACTGTTATTATTATAAATATAAATATTTTTTATTTTATTTAAAGTATGTTGTGATTTGATTCATGGGTCTTGTGAAAAAAGGTGTTTTTAGGATTCTTTATATGGTTTTGAGGATGTTGGTTTTAGGGCACATGGTGTTTGAATATGTAAAGTTGCATGCTTGAGCATTAATTTTTCTGATTCTTGCAATCTTTATGCAGTTTGTTAAATAATTCAATGGTTGACTTTGGTTTTTTTAATTGATTCGTATATTACTTGTGTTTGGCATCTTCTGATTCATATGGAATTATCAATTATGCATAATGTTCTCTCTTTTAGAAAAAATAAATTTTGGAACCTGAAATTGGTGCTTCTAAGATTCAGTTGTTGGAGTCAGTTTGGGTGGGCAATTACTTAAATCTAGTTTATGGAGTTTCCATTGTTGTATGTGTCTTTTCTTCTCTAATGTTATATCGGTTTTATAATTGAAGTTTTTTGATATGCATGTTCAGATTGATAATTGCTACTTAAAGAAATTATAATAGGATAATAATAGGGAGCCGATCCAAGAATTCGAAAACTCGTATTTTGATCATTCGGGTAAGGGCTAGAAAAGGGCCCAACTTAAATTGGGCATAAGTGTTGCTCTTTCTGGAGTTATAGACTTACATGCCCATAAGTAATGAACGAAAATGTCTCAACAGGATGGAAGTTTTGACAAACGGTCATAAGTGGTATGCGTTGAATCTCGGGTTCCAGTTTCTTCATTTGGAGGCCCGGTTTGAATTTCACGATCTCCCTCCAAATTTTAGTGATATAATTTGATTATGTTTGATTGTAAAAATGTGTGAATTGTGGGTCTAACATATTCACACGTTATTTAGTTATTTGATTCCATATTATTCAATAAATTTGCAGTTATCCAACTATGCCCCCACCAGTCAAATTTGGATTTACCCTTATATATAAGAAGACTAGTTTCTGCATTCTCAAATATATAAAAAGCGTCATCTTTTTTGTGCTTCCACTCTGCATCACATAACTAGTTTGATTAAAGCTAGTAGTCAAGTAATATTTATCTCAATAATCGTGTGTGTAAATAGTGTTTTACCTTTGTTTTTCAATTAAATCATTTAAATTTTCATTTTTTTCTTTTTGCAGCTGAGGCCATACTACTTGGTTTTCAGCACTATATTGTGATGCTTGGTACAACTGTAATCATTCCCACAGCTTTAGTTCCTCAAATGGGAGGTGGCAATGTAAGATATCCAAATGTAGTTTGGTAAATTAAATAAAATGAATCTTTTTAATTAATTTATTTTATTATTATGATCTTGTTAGGAGGAGAAAGCTAAAGTTATCCAAACTCTACTTTTTGTTGCTGGTTTGAACACATTGCTACAAACTCTTTTTGGAACAAGATTGCCAGCTGTGATCGGGGGTTCATATACTTTTGTTGCCCCCACAATCTCAATTATATTATCGGGTCGATGGAGCGATCCAGATCCTGTTATGGTTTGTGAACTCAGCTGCTTTTTTGCTTTTTTTTGTCTGAGTGTTTTGAATCTTTAAAAGATTCTAAAAGATATTCTTGAAAAGAATCTTGAAAATGAAGGATGTATAGATATATAAAAAATTAATACTTTTTATGCATCACCTGTTCAGAAATTCAAGAAAACAATGCGCGCAATCCAGGGTGCTATGATCATTGCTTCAACGCTTCAAATTGTTCTAGGTTTCAGCGGCCTCTGGAGAAACATTGCTAGGTTGGCTTGTGTTTCAACTTTCAAGAAACTTTGCTCTGTTAGTTTCTGTCTATAAATCACATTTTATCTCGATTGTCATGATAGGTTTTTGAGCCCACTTTCAGCTGTTCCATTGGTCAGTCTTGCTGGTTTTGGGCTGTATGAATTTGGATTCCCGGGGGTGAGAAACATTCTTTAAACAAAATAGCAGAAAGTGTTGTTTCAAGATTGCTTGTATGGACCAAGTCTAAATTTGCTTCGTCTTTCAGGTTGTCAGATGTGTTGAAATCGGGCTGCCACAGCTCATATTTCTAATCATTATCTCACAGGTAATATTTAGCACAAGATATAGTAGGTTGATTATGATTTATGTCTAACGGGGCAAACTGGTTAAAAAAAGAAAGTTGCTAAAATGGAAAACCCAAACTTTTATGTTATTTTGACTGGTCAAACGGGTCGAAAGAACTGAAAGATTTTGTATTTATCTCTTAATGCTTCAAACAGGTAAATAAAATAATTAGCTATAATGAAGTGGGTCCAATGGGTCGAAGGACGCCCAAACTATATTTTTAATGCATAAAACCTCATTAATTATTGATTCGTATATTAAATTATTTGAAATAACAATTTTTGTTACCACACTAGCCATATTGTTTACAAAAGGTTCACAATCTTTTGGGTCAAACTGACCCGTCCAGAAAACTGTTTGACCCGTTACCTAACCCGCACAGTCCTCTACCTCTCAGCTCTTCTAACAATTTAGTTTTCTTGGTTATGTGCAGTATCTATCCCAGTTCATACATTCAGGAAAAAATATCTTTGCCCGATTTGCTGTTCTGATTTCGGTGGCAATTATTTGGATTTATGCTCACATACTTACAGTTGGTGGGGCCTACAACCATGCAGCACCAAAGACCCAAACAAGCTGTCGGACTGATCGTGCTGGACTAGTGGATGCTGCTCCCTGGTTAGCTGAACACTTTTTTTCAAAATGGGTTGGATTTGGTTGACCCGAAGCACTTTTTTTCACAATACTCGTTTATTTTTTTATAAACAAACTAGTGTAAATATGATTACGAATATTATATTGTTTCCATAATAATTTATTATTTAATAAATTAACTCAGATTTTATGCACTAAAACACACGTTGGGTGATATTTGACCCGTCCAATCATGAATCATTTAACACAATCCTCTTTTAGCTCACCTTTATCCATCAACTCTTTAGAGATAAAATATTACCTAAACTGTCTCATTCACTTAGTGTGTCGAATATGGTTAAAGATGATCACTAAACTCATTTGTAATTTAACGTCTCTTTTGTTTATATGCTTTTAGGATAAGAATTCCTTATCCCTTCCAATGGGGTGCACCTTCATTCGATGCTGGTGAAGCGTTCGCTATGATGATGGCTGCTTTTGTTACTCTTATAGAGGTCTGTTTTCTTCTTTTTGATATAAAATAAGATCATCCCTTTATAACTACAATTAAGTATATTAATTAAATCCTAGTTTTTGGATTTTGCTACATCTTAAACCTGAATAAGTATCTTCCATATGTTTTGATTGTATCATTAGTCAACTGGCGGGTTCATTGCGGTTTCGAGGTATGCAAGTGCAACTCACATGCCTCCATCTATTCTGAGCCGTGGTATTGGTTGGCAGGTAAATTACTCTTCTTTTTCAGTTTTATATTTATTTATATTATTTTGAGGTTTTGATATATGAGTTTCTTAATAATTTAAAAAAAAGAAGTGTTGGTTTGTAAAAAGGTGAATGTGTCGGTTTGTGTTATTTCTAATCTCAAACGGGTCTAGTAAAAAGTTTAGCTAGAAAAGAAACATGTCAATGTGTTGAAAGTCTCCCTCAATGTATTTTTTATGCATACAACCTCCTAAAAGATGCCTATTTAATGCCTCAGTTATCTCTTAAATATTAAAAATGAAACATTTATAACTGATCCTGACTGTGACCCAACCCGCCCATAAACGTTTATACCGTTAGTTGTAGTTTACAAAGGGTGCAGTCAAGTCAAGGCTCCTCATAATTTGAGATGCAATATTCGAATTTAATTTTAATTAGCTATTTAGCAATTGTTTGTCTTTACTTTTTTTTGTTTTATGTAGCTCCTAAGTTAAACCAAACTAACTAGTCTATTTAACAACAGTGGGTTATGGTATTGATAATTCCATGATCATTCATTAAGAAACAATCTATTTATATAGGGAGAGGATTACAATGGACTACAACCACTAAATGTGGAGATCAACATGTGCTATAGATAAGTCCTATCTGTAAGATGATAAGTACAAATAATTTAAACAATATAATCAGATAATGATGATATAATCGTCTAATATTCCCTCGTAGTTTGAGCGTCTGTCGGTCGGACACTCAAACTGGATCTGAACTGCCGGTACAAATGTCGCGGTAAGATGTTGACATACTGTAAAGATGATGGGATATGTAGAACACTAACTTGACCAAGGCGAACCTTTTCACGCACAAAATGTATATCAATCTCCATGTGTTTTGTGCGTTGGTGGTGGATCGGATTTTCAAACAAATAAACAGCCGAAACGTTATCGCAATAAACAATAGTAGCTTTACATATAGGGACATGCTGCTCGGTTATAAGATTGCGCAACTACGTAGTCTCGGTGACTGCATTTGCCACCCTTGATATTTTGCTTCTGCACTAGACCTAGAGATATTGGGCTGTCTCTTTGAAGATCATGAGATTAAATTATTACCCAAGAAAACACAATAACCTGAGGTAGATCTTCGAGAATCAGGATATCCGCCCCAATCAGCATCGGAATAAGCCACTAATGAATGAGATGGTGAAACACCAATGGGCAAACTTTAATCTAACGTGCCTTTAAGAAATCGAAGGATTGAAAATGTGACTCACGAAGAGCATGCATGAAGAGACACATATGTTATACAACATAAGTGATATCTAGGCGAGTAAAAGTAAGATATTGTAAGGCCCCGACAAGTGTACGGTATAACTTGCCATTAAGAAGTAAGTCACCTGTATCCGCACTAAGCTTAGCCACGTGTCCATCGGAGTAGCGGGCTTGCATGAAGCCATCGATGCTCGTTCCAAGATGTCCCGAGCGTAATTAGCTTGAGACAAGAATAAACCATGTGTATCTCTAGTAATCGAGATCCCCAAAAAATGGGGAAGTGTACCGCAAACCCCAAGATAAAGTTTGAATTATGCCGTGTAATAGTGAATCATCCGAGGCAGTAACGACAATGTCGTCTACATAGAGGAGTAAGTATGCTCGTTTGTCACCATGTTGATAAATAATTAAAGAATTATCACAAACACTGCTACAAAAGCCAAATGAAGTGATATAATTAGCAAATTTGTTATACCAAGCACGAGGGGCTTGTTTGAGGCCATAAAGGGAGTGACGAAGCCGACACACATGTGAAGGTGCGCGTGGATCAACAAAGTCGGGAGGCTGATGCGTATACACTGTCCGATGAAGGTCACCGTGAAGGAATGCATTCTTTACATTTAGTTGGAGTAGCGGCCAGGATTGAGAGACAGCAAGACTGACAACGGTCCGGATAGTAGCCGGTTTTACAACCAGATTGAATGTGTCTTCACCATCGATTCCCACAGTAGCAGGGAGGTCGGTGGGACGTGGTACTAGTTCCCATGTATTATTTTCTTGAAGTACTTTAAATTCGTTTTCCATAGCTAGTAACCAATCTGGATCCAACTGGGCTTGGGTATAGGATTTAGGGATAAGGGATATGGGAGCGATAATGGTGGTGTGAACCAGTATGGTGTGTGGAAAGCATAATAGTAGAAGGGAGAAGTAAGGGTAGATCGATCTTGACATGGGTTGAGCAGATTAGGCAGGATTTAGCGGACCTGCACCTCTCTGAGCACATGATCAATGATAGGTTATCTTGGCGGTGTAGGATAAAGGAAAGTGACTTTTAAAGGAATGCATGCATACCTACTTTTTCTTAAGATCTCCTAGGTTAGGTGTAGGTATATAAGATCCTTATAGCAAATAGGTGTATAGGTGTCCTTAGCAACATAACGTAGTCAACGTACCTTTAGGTTTTTACTTACATCTTTAGTTATGCACCTGCACTTTCTACCTGTATTTAGTTTACTTATCTTACCTTAAGGACTTTTTATTCTGCTTATGCTCTTATTGTTGTGAGTTTAGCTATATTTACTCATCTTATGTTGCTTCTAATTTGATATTTTCTAAATCTTGGGTGCTTTATGTCCTACAATCACCTTTTACGAGCTGAGGGTATCTCTGGATGCGGTCTCTCTATCCTCCGGGTGGAGGAAAGACTAGCCCTCATCCCACCCTCCTCAGACCTTAATATCAAGTGGTACTTTACTGGGCATGTTTGTTTAGTGGTGGTATGAAGGTTAAGCTGGGTTAGAGATGTTGTCCTTGGCTCGGGTAGCCATTGGATGGGCCGAAATAGGTGGGTTGGTGGTAGTAGTGAGTGGCAAGGAATAGGGTGGGAAGGGTTAGTAGGAGCCTTGGATAGGGTGGTGGCTTGTTCGGGGGGGGGGGGGGGGGGGATTGAGAGGGTCTCAAAGGGGTGGTTGTAGTGGGTTATTGGGTGGTGATGGAGGTTAGATCTTGGGCAGCGGTAGCAGGTGTTTTGGGGCGACGACTGTTGGTTTTGGTGATAGGTGGAGATGAAGGGGAGGGAGGTTTTGGTGTGTGAGTGGTAGGTTGTTGTGGTGAGGATGGAGGTGTAGGTGTGGAAGGGATGGCGAGGGGAGGTGTTGAGTAGTTAAAAGAATGGAAAGGGGGGTCGTCAAGAAAGGTATAGGAGTCGGTAGGTTTAAAGTCGGAGTATGGGAAGGAGTTTTTGTCAAAAGTGACGTGTCTCGATAGGAGAACTTTCATGGTAGTGGGATCCCAGCAATGGGAACCCCGAAAGTGGCCGGGGTAGCCTAGGAAACATAACGAATGGAACGGGTATGTAATTTGTGTGGTTGGGTGGAAGATGTGTTGGGATAGCATGCGCACCCGAAAACTAGTAGGTGATCGTAAGTTGGGTGGCGGTCGTATAAGGTAAAGGCGGGTGTTGAGTAATTAAGTCTTTTGGTGGGAAGTATGTTGTGGAGATATGTCGCTGTATGTAGAGCCTCAACCCAAAAGGAAGAGGGAAGGTTAGCATGGGTAAGTAGGTAACGGGTGATGTCATTAAGGTGTTGAATGATCCTTTCGGCTCGGCCTTTTTGTTGTGAGGTTTAAGGACAAGAAAACCGAAAAACAAGGCCATGAGTAGTGGCGATTTGTTTAAATTTTTTGTTATCGAATTCGCCACCCAAATCACATTGAAATGTTTTTATCGTTCCGTTAAACTGGGTATTGATAAATTTGTGAAACTTTTGCAAGTTTGTGAAGGTCTATATATATAATGTTAAAGGATAAACACACACGTAGTGAGTAAAATTGTTAATTAGAACCATATAATATTTATAACCCAATTTACTTAAGACTAGAAAAGGTCCATAAATCACAATGGATGATATCAAAAGGTGCAAACGTAACCGAATGGGAATCATAGAATGTCAATCGTTTGTGTTTGGACAATTGACAAGAATTGCATAATGAATTTACTAAAATTTTAATACATGAAATATAAGAACGAGAACAAAGTAAATCTAAAACTGGTTTCCCCCGGGTGATCGAGTCTTTTGTGACATTGATCTTGAGAGGAGGCGAGAAAGGTGGATGAGCTAGTAGCCTTGGTAAAAGGATAGAGGTCACCCGTGCTATTGTGGCGAGAAAGTATAGTTCCAGTCTTGAGGTCCTGGAAAAACCAAAAGGATCAAATTCGATAGAAGTATTATTATCAATAGTGAATTTACGAACAAAGAGTAAACATTTGATAATGTTAGGGGCAAGTAAGACATTATTGGGTGAGTAGGAGTGGATTGGTGTGTGGTATAAGGTATGGCCGGATCTAGTGCCGTTTCCAACGAAAATAGAAGCAATAGGAGAAGAAAGCATGGGACTAGAAATCATACATGGATCTTGAGTAAGATGGGAGGAGGCTCTGGTGTCCATATACCAAGATCGGTCGTTAGAATTCAAGTTAACTTGTTGCATGGTTTGAGCGAGCTCCATTGGGCCAAACTCGGAATATCCAACAAAAGGTTGGTTTGGATTTGGGCTGGAGTAGGATGATGCAAGCTGTTAGGCTTGCGGCTGGGCAGGTGGTGGTGGCCTACTATGGGGTTGAGGGTGCCGATGGGTAGGGGTTTGGTGGGGGTGTCCATGAAGGGGTTGGCCAAGTGTTTTTCCACGGTTGTTGGTGGTAGGTTTGTTGCCCTCGACCTCCGCCCCTAGAGTTGCGACTCGGCCTCGGCCAATAGACTCGCGGCCTTGTTCGATAGGCTTCTATAGAAGAACATGCCCCAAGAGTTAGGTTGGAAAATTCTTGTTCAAGGGTCGCGGCTCGTGATCCTTTATTATTGAGAAAAATAGTCTTGATTTTATTCCATGCAACCTGAGCAGCGGTTTCAGCCTTAAGAACCTGGACCAAGAGATCATCTGACAGTGTACTGTAAATCCATTGTAGGACCAATGCATCCATCTCGACCCACTGGCTGTAGGTGTCGTCGGTTTCAGCAGGTGAGTGGTGCCATCGATATGGTTCAATACTTTATAGGCTTTAGCATGTAGCCTAAAAAGCTTGATCTATGATAAATAAGTAACTTTTGTTCCATCGAGAGTACGTAGTTTGTTTTGAATGTTTGGACACCGAATAAGCGGAATGCAAGACCGTGGCCTTGATTTCACTGGTTTCACTTTTCTTCTCAGCCATTGTTGCGTGTGAGGAGATGACCGAGAATGATACGGATTGAACTAGGGTTCTTCGGGTTTAGGCTCTGCTACCATAACAGTGGGTTATGGTATTGATAATTCCATGATCATTCATTAAGAAACAATCCCTTTATATGGGGAGAGAATTACAATGGACTACAACCACAAAATGTGGAGATAAACATGTGCTATAGATAAGTCCTATTCATAAGATGATAAGTACAAATAATTCAAACAATATAATCAGATAATGATGATACGATTGCCTAATATTTAATTCTCTTAATTGCTAGGGAGTTGGCATTTTGTTGTCTGGTGTGTTCGGAACCGTGAATGGATCTTCGGTATCTATGTAAGTTATATTGGTAGCCTCAACAATTTTGGTTTTTTGTTGCTTTATCTGACATAAACCTATATCATGATGTTCTTTCAGTGAGAATGTTGGTCTTTTGGCACTGACCCGTGTGGGCAGTCGAAGAGTGGTACAAATATCAGCTGGGTTCATGATTTTCTTTTCGATTCTTGGTAAGTTTTCTCTTCTAAAGCCGTCAATAATGTGGATTTTAGATGGCAAAATGAGCAGTTCAGATAAAATGAGTTCTGGTTGTAGGCTAGTGGTAAGAGGCAAAAGCTTCGTTAGAGTAAACCCAAATTCAAACCTAGTAGGTAGTAGTTATGTTGTAGTTTAGAAGTAGTATAGGTTTGCTGTTAAAAAAAAGATAAAAATGATTTCCGGTCAAAACTGTTATTTTATTACAAGCTGCCCTCACCCAAAACTTCTTTTGTCCATTTTTACTTTTTTATACGAAAGTAGTTTATTAAATATGAATGGATAAACTAACTGTGGGAAAAAAAAAGCTATTTAGGAGGTTGTAGGCATCAATACACTTGGTGCAGCTTCTTACTAAAAACTTGAATGATTCGATGATCTTATTGATAGCCCAAAGAAGGTTTAAATATACAAAAGAACCTAACTATATTTCCCATAGGAAGAGATATACATTACAAAATTAAAAACTAAATCAAATATATACAATGTAATACATATCAATCGGAATATATATAATAAATATATATATCCGCTAATACGCCACCGCAGTCGAAGCAGTGGCTGGACGAATGCAAAGATGGGACCGAAAACGTTGAAATAGTTGTCACGGTAGTGCTTTGGTGAAGATGTCAGCATATTGGTAGTCGGCAGGGACATGTAGAACACGAACAGAACCCAAGCAAACCTTGTCACGAACAAAATGAATATCAATTTCTATGTGTTTGGTACGTTGATGTTGTACCGGGTTCTGTGATAGGTAGACAGCCGAGATGTTGTCACAATAGATGATTGTAGCAGGGGTTAGAGGCACATGTAATTCCAGTAACAAATTTCTTAACCATGTGGTCTCGGCAGTCATGTTTGCAACCCCCCCCATACTCCGCCTCGGCACTAGAACGCGAAATGATGGCCTGCCGTTTAGAGGACCAGTGAACAAGGTTGTCTCCCAAGAAAACACAGTAGCCTGATGTAGATCGGCGGGAGTCGGGGCATCCTCCCCAGTCAGCATCAGAATAGGCGGTTAGATTAGTTGATCGGGAAGGTGAAATTGTAATACCATGGTCCAGTGTACCTTTGAGATAGCGTAATACCCGCTTCATAAATGCAAAGTGAAGCTCATGATGGGCATGCATAAATAAGCAAATTTGTTGTACTGCATAGGAGATGTCCGGCCTTGTGAACGTGAGGTATTGGAGGGCGCCGACAAGGCTGCGATAAGGGTTCCATCCGGTAACAGCCCGCCGGTTGTAGCACTCAGTTTGGTGTTTGTGTCGACTTGCGTGGCACAAGGCTTACAATTTGACATGTTGGCCCGAGAGATGATGTCTGCAACATAAGTAGATTGTGTGAGAAAAAAAGCACCTTTATTCTTGGTTACCTCAATACCCAAAAAATGATGTAATGTGCCCAGATCTGTCATGGCAAATTCCCATGATAGAGAAGCAATAATATCCTGCAACATAGACTGGTGTGAAACGGTTAGAAATATATCATCAATGTATAGGGGTAGGTAGGCCATGTGAGTGCCCTTTTTGTATACAAAAGGGATGTGTCACTAGTGGTAGGCTTGAACCCACACTTCTAAATATATGTTGCAAACCGGTGGTACCAAGCGCGAGGTGCCTGTTTCAAACCATATAACAATTTCTTTAGGCGACGCACATTTTAGGGTGTTGTTTGTCTACAAAGCCCGGAGGTTGGAACATGTAGTCAGTTTCATGAAGCCATGTAAGAATGCGTTCTTGACATCCAATTGATGGATGGGCCAAGAACGTGAGGTGGCGAGACTAAGGACGGTTCTGATAGTGGTGGGTTTAACCATCGGGCTGAAGGTCTCGTCAAAATCAATGCCAGGCTGCTGAGATTTTCCATTTACTACGAGCCGAGCCTTGTAACGCCGCAGAGTGCCATCTGCATGATATTTGTGGTGGAATAACCACATGCATCTAGTGATATACGCATCAAAGGGTCTAGGCACAAGGTCCAAGTATTATTAGCAATCAAAGTCCGATATTCGTCGTTCATAGCATTGAGCCAGTTTGGGTTGGTTAGGGCGGTTTTGTGAGAGGAGGGAAGAGGTGAGATGGACTGGGTTGTGGCGGTATTAAGGTTGAATGGGACAGCGGGTTTTAGAGATCCTGTTTGGATCGCGTTTGCATGGGTGGTCGGGCTGTGGGGTTTGCATGGGGTGAGTAGGAGGCGGTGTTGGTTGTGGGTCGGGAGGTGGGATGGGTGTTGGGGGTGTGGAAGGTGATGGGGTAGCCGGTGGAGTGGTGATGGGGTTGGGTGTGGATAGGTGGGGCAGAGAGTTGGGTCGGTTGCGGCGTTGATAGGTAAATTGGTAGTGCGGGGGAGAAGTAGGGGGTGGGTTGGCGGTGGATGGTCGTTGTGGTGTAGGTGGAAAACTCGGGGGATGTTGGAGGAAAACGAGAGAGGGGTCAGGATTGAGGAAAAAGTAGGAATGTGGTGAGGGTGGCGAAGGGTTGGAAAAAGGGAAGGTGGATTCGTCGAAAGTGACGTGGCGGGACAAGTATATTTTTCCGGTGGCAACGTCGAGGTACCGATAGCCTCGGAAGTTGGCGGGTAGCCCAGAAAGACACACAGGGAGGATTTAGGGGCAAGTTTGTGAGGTTGGGTTTGTTGTGGTTGGGGTAACAAGCGCAACCGAATGATTGGAGGTGAGAATAGGAAGGATGTTTATGTTAGACAATATTATTAGGGTTATTAGTATGAGCTCACGAGCCCAGTTAGGTTTTAGGGTTTACATTATATTTTCTATATATTGTAACCAAACCTATCAATAATATTCAATTCAGTCTTTTACCATCTTACATGATATCAGAGCCTAGGGTTCTGGTTACTTTCTCCGCTGCACCACCGCAAAAACATACAAACCCTAGCCGTTGCCATCGAGTTCAAACCCTAGACAAGGCGGTGTGCCGCCACTGCCGCCGCCCTGTCCCACCTTCATCTTCTGTTTCGTCGCTTATCTATTTTCTAGTTTATGTTTAATAAAGCTTCGTTATCGGTTGAGGATTCAAACCTATTACCCATATTCATTATGTTGTTTCGTTCACATCCATTCTCTTGGTTTGTTTCTGGATTATGGCTTCCAATTTGCAGCGGTCACTATGTTTTCTTTGTTCCTTTTATTTTTTTCGTTTATCGGTGTTTTAGCCGCATCAAGGACCACGGTCCACGGCTACCGATCTCAAACAACGCTTTGATTAAATATTTCTATTCTTTTTAGATCTACAGATCTTATCTCCTGATCTACGGATCCAAGGGACCGCCACCAGATCACGGTCGCCGGTCTTGGTTTCTTTTTATTTATTTATATCTACTTATGCCATCTCTTGATCTACGGATCCAAGAGAGTGCCGCTTGCTAGCCTTGAGACATCGCAGCGACTACGGTCGCCAATCTCAACTTGTTATTCCAACTATCAAAAACCGTGAAGTATAAAACAAAATATGGATAGCACAATCAGCCAAAAATATGGATGACAACATCAAGCACAAGATCGTTTGTTAGAAATAGTTTGGATAGTCAAGTCGATCGAAGCATGTTTATCATATTATTATTGTTTTATGTTTTTTTTGTTTGTCAGTCATAGCGTCAGGTTACTTACGCTACGACTGCGGGGGAGTATTAGACAATATTATTAGGGTTATTAGTATGAGCCCACGAGCCCAGTTAGGTTTTAGGGTTTACATTATATTTTCTATATATTGTAACAAAACCTATCAATAATATTCAATTCAGTCTTTTACCATCTTACCGTTATGGTAGAGGATAGAGGTGGGGGTGGAAAAATTAAGGGTTTTGGTGGGTAATATGTTGTGAAGGTAGACGACTGTGTGAAGGGACTCGACCCAAAATGAAGGTGGTAAGGAGGCCCGGGTGAGAAGGAGAGCATGATGTCGTTTAGGCGACGTATCATGCGCTCGACTTTGCCATTATGTTGAGAGGTTTGAGGGCAGGCAAAGCGAAATTGGAGGCCATGTTGGGTGGCAAAAGTGTGAAAGGTTTGGTTGTCAAACTCTCCACCCAAGTCACATTTGAATGTTTTTATAGTTTTTTTAAATTGTGTCTTGATGTATTGGTGGAATTGAGAGAACTTGGTGAAAGTCTCAGATTGAATTTTAAAGGGTAGGCCCAAGTGTATTGTGTGTGATTGTCAATAAGGACCATGTAGTATTTGTGACCAGATTTGCTTAAAATTGGTGAGGTCCATAAATCACAATGAATTATGTCAAATGGTTGTAAACAATAAGAAGTAGATAACTCAGAAGGTAAACGCTTGTGTTTAGCAACTTGACACGAGTGATAAAAGAAATTATTTTTGAGTTTATTACATGAAATAAAATTGCGAAAAATAAGAAAACCCATGACATGATTGCCAGGATGGCCCAGGCGGTCATGCCAAGTGCCAGAAAGCGAAGATGCAATGAAGGTGGAAGCCGAGGAAGAAGCACGAGCGTTGTAGGAGTATAGCGGGCCGGTGCTATTGTGGCAGCTCAAAAGAGTCCCATTCTTGAGATCCTTCACAGAAAAACCAAACGGGTCAAAGAAACAGGGACATTATTATCTTTAGTAAACTGACGAACAGAAATCAAATTTTTAATAAGGTTGGGGACATGAAGGATATTATTAATGTGAATGGGTTTGGACGGGGAGGATAGGGTGGTGTGTCCTGAGCCTAGAACTGGCATCTTGTTACCATTCCCAACAAAAACAGAGTTGATAGTACCACTGATCGTCTCCCAGGTCCAAAGACAGTCTGGAAAGCAGCTTCGAGTTCGGTTGGTTCCAGTGGGTTAATGTCGTTAAAATGGGCCTGAGAGGGCTGTGGGCTTGAGGAGTGGGCCGAGAAGCAGTGGGCCATGGCGAGGCGGCCCAACCTGGTTGAGTGGGGTACGGGCACGGGGGGCAGAAGCCCACCATGGAGCTCAATAGGCTGCCGGATGAGGGGGCCACGCGTTGGACCTAACCAGGGATTGAGGGTTGCTGGAATGTGGCCGCGTGCCTGGGCGAGAAGTGGCCTGCGGGCCGCTGCTGGACTGACGTCGAGCAGGCTGTCGAGGGTTCCTGGATTGGGGCTCTCGGCGGGATGAAGCAGCCGGTTGGTTGTGGGTGATGTTGGCGGCAACCGGGGCAGCAGAAGAGAAGGAATCACGAGCGCTTTGACGGTATGTTCGAGTTGAATCATGGTGCATGCAGTCTCCCATGTGGGGAGTGATTGGTTGATGTAGGATGCAACAGTGTCATACTCAGATGGTAACCCACGGACAAGTTGAAGCACGAGACGTTGATCAGAGACGGGACTGTCAAACATCACCTAACTGTCCAACAAGTTCTTTGAGTCGTTGAAAGCAGGCTTCAAGGTTTGGCATGGCACGAAGGGTGAGGTTGGTGAACTCATGTTCCAGGGTTGCGGCTCGAGATCCCTTGTTTGTTGAGAAACAAGCTCTTGATACGCTTCTAGGCATCATAGGCTGTTGATTCGGATTCAAGAACCCTGACCAACAGATCATCGACAGTTTTCTATAGATCCACTGCAAAACAACGACATCAATTTTTGATCATGACTCGTAGTCGGGATCTTCCTTAGCCGGAGGTTTGGTGCCGTAGATATGGTGTAGGACATCATAACCACGGGCGTGTAGCATAAACAACTTTACCCAAGAAGAATAAGATACCTTCGTACTGTCCAACACGCGTACCTTGTGTTGAATGTTGGTGACGGTGTACACGGGATGAATCGGATCTTGCTTCTTCGGTGGGATGGGTTCATTGTCTTCAGCCACGATAACTAAACAGGGGAGAGAAAGGACCCTTGGCTGCTGCGATGGTCTTGGATCAAGATCCGGCCGACGACTATGGTTTCGGTATGAGCCTAAGTGTAGGCTCTGATACCATGAAAACTTGAATGATTCGATGATCTTATTGATAGCCCAAAGAAGGTTTAAATATACAAAAGAACCTAACTATATTTCCCATATTTTGGGAAGAGATATACATTACAAAATTAAAGACTAAATCAAATATATACAAAGTAATACATATCAATCGGAATATATATAATAAATATATATATCCGCTAATACTGACTTGTTTTCTTTTTAACCAATATTTTTAGGGTGAGGTTATTCTACAAAGTGTATTTTTGCTACAAAGTATAAGAAGACACAATGAGGCTAAAAAAGTCACAAAAAAATTATATCTCACAATCTAAATCGAATTTTCAGAAAAGTAATTCGGAGTCTTTGTTCCTCTCGTCTCCTCTTTCAGAAAAAAATAAAAAAAGAAATTCATTGCGTCTTTTATGACACAATGACGCCATTATGTCTTTCATAATGACACAATGACGTCATTGTGTCTTTCATAAATGACACAATAAAAAAACATTATTATTATTTTTTTTTTTTCGTTTATTTTTTTTCTTAGTGAGGACGGCTAGGGAACAAAAGCTCGGAATTATTTTTTTTGAAATTCGATTTAGATTGCGAGATATAATTTTTTTGTGACTTTTTTTGACTCATTGTGTCTTCTCACACTTTGTAGCAAAAATACACTTTGTATTTGAACCTCTTTCATATTTTTATTTCATTTTACTCATTTGAACTGTTAGTAATATAACGTAACCCAGTTGAACTGTTAACTAAATGGATTCTTCGTATTTGTGTATTCTAAAGCAGTCAAACTGGTGGGCCAGGTCAAAATGGATAACTTTTAGTATGTGTTTGGTTAACCCTTAATACTTTTTGTCTCCTTTAAATAAGTGATTTAACATATATAATTACCATAACCATATTTTACGATATAATTAAGTAGTTTATGTAAAAGCAATTTAGAAAATTGTGTGCATCAAAATGACACATGGGCAAATTTCTACCTTCTTTTTAGATAAGTTTTCTAGTTTTACCCATGTGACCTGTTACTGATAAAACACAACCCAATTGACTCATTACGTATAAAGCACAACCCATTTGACCCTTTAGCTAAATGGGTCGATATAGCCACATCTCACGTGGATGTAGTCATGCAGATGACATTTGACACATGAAAAGATTCATTAAAAAAAAGACCAAATGGTCTTGTTCTGGGATTCAAATGTCATTTCAAACATATTAAATGGTCATATGCAGGGAAATTCGGCGCGATATTTGCATCAATTCCAGCACCCATTGTTGCTGCTTTGTACTGCCTTTTCTTTGCATTCGTTGGTAAGTTTAAAGATTCTCAAACCAATGCATATTAATTGTTTCCTTATACAAATCTATGTTTTTTAAAAAAATACTTCAATGTCTTGCTACGTTTGTGCAGGGTCGGGTGGTCTGAGCTACCTGCAATTCTGCAACCTCAACAGTTTCAGAACAAAGTTCATTTTAGGATTTTCGTTCTTTATGGGCTTGTCTGTGCCCCAATACTTTAATGAGTATGAAGCTATCAATGGTTACGGGCCGGTCCACACTTCTGCAAGATGGGTATGGAATAAACTTTCATTTCTTAACTCACTAATATTTTTAAATTTTTATATGTTCATGATGCATGGTTGAGTTTTGAGGTTACATATTGACTTTGAAGTTCTAAATGTTGATGTTTATTTTTGTTACTGAACACTTATAAATTAGGAATTCAGAAGGTCGAAGGTTTGTCCTTCAAAAGTCAAATTTCAGCTGATTTTTACATGCTCATGAGGCATGGTTGACTTTTGAGGTCTAACATATTGATTTTGAACTTAAACATTGACCAGCTCTTTTCAATCATAAAAAACTATTAAACAGCTGATTTTAATATATAGCTACGGCTACAAATAGAAAAATGTTGATGTTTAAGTTTGTAACAAACTCATTGTAATCAGGAATACAAAATGTGTAAAAGGTTTGACCTTCAAAAGTCAGATTGCAGCTAATTTTATATGTTCATGAGATACTGCTGACCTTTAAGGTCTAACATATTGATTTTAAAGTTCAAATTGAGAGTTTTTTTTTTGGAAGAAAATGTTTGATAAACAGATTTGTATTTATAACTACAGATGCAAATAGAAAGATGTTAATGTCTAAGTTAAGTAACAAACTCGAAACAAATTGAAAACTAAAACGTTATTGGACCTTAAAAAAGTCAAATTGGACCTTTTAAACCTAACTGATAGCACCTTTTTATGTGAGTTTGTAGTTCAACAACATAGTGAATGTTCCTTTCTCTTCTGAACCATTTGTGGCTGGCATTTTGGCTTACTTTTTGGACAACACAATACACAAAAAAGACAGTTCGATAAGGAAAGACCGTGGCAGACATTGGTGGGACAAATATCAGTCCTTCAAAACTGAACCAAGAAGTGAAGAATTCTATTCATTGCCCTTCAATCTCAACAAATACTTCCCATCTGTGTGAAACTAAAAAGTCAAACATATCATCTCAAAAAGGTACCTCATTGATGTCCTTTTCAGTTATAACAGAACTAATTATAAGCTAAATTAGTACAAGTTTAATCCAATCTGTGAATGAATCCTAGAAACATTCGTTAATTACTTTTATTTTTGTGCAGTTGACTGGTAATGTATTGATGTTAAAGGGAAAGGACTGTTTTTGTTGTTTTTTGGCAGAATTATTGATTTGCTTCTTCGTTCTTGTTTAATGTAGTCAAAGGCACCAAAGGTGCACGCCTAGGCGCAACGCAGCGCAACAAAAACGCCTTGTGTTCATCAAGGTGCACACACACAAAATAATTTGAAAAAACAAGCCGAAATTTGCAAGATACCTGTTTGAACGGCCACCTAGTCCAAACAAACCAAACTATATTCTAAATAATCCCAAAACAACCTAAACTAGCCTAAAACAGTTAGCATATTTACACTATGTCTTGTTCGTCTTGGATCCTCGCCTTTTAAGCGTATTGCGTCTAGGCGACAAACTCACCCTTTGTGCCTTGTAGGGCCGGGGTGACTGCCCAGGGTCCAATCTCCGAGGGGCCCAAAATTTTAAAAAAGTTTATATTATGCGTTAAAAAATTCTTTATAATCTTGACTTGTTACACATTTTAAATTACTTCATTTTACTCAAATATGATTTTAGTTAAACCATTTAACCTATTTAATTAGCCCATCATGCACAAGCAATTTTAAACCCATTAAAAAAAAAAAAAAAAAAAAAAAAAAAAAAAAAAAAAACTGTAAAAGAATTCTTTCTGTTTGGGGCCTATTTTTCCAACTCGCCCTAAACCTCATCATCGCCCCAGGTGCCTTGTGTAAGTGTGCCTTGAGCGTTTAGCTACCTAGGAACATAACAAATATTTATTTCTTGAATGCTTACAGAGGATCGTTGGCCTTTTGAAATAGAGGTGACAAAATGGGCTAACTGGTTGTATATGATTCTTATAAATGGGTCGAAACGGGTCAAACTGGGTTGACCCGGGACCCATTTTATTTATATTTTTAAACTTTTTATGATATTTAGCATGTCAAGATATTATGTTATAACATTATTGCATGCTAGATCGGTGACTTTTATCTCATTTGGTGGGAATTTTTTAAGAATAAAAGTGGACTTTTTGGTCAGTATAGTTACGTAGCATGCATGAACATCTTACAAATGTACTCAATAACTCACTAAAAGAACATGAAATCCAGCTTAAAGTGTCACATAATTAGTAGCAAAGTATCCTATAAAAAAGGTGATAAAGTGGAGGTGCAAATGGAATTTTGAGCTGGGCTTTTTAGTATTTAACATAAAAGAGTTCTTTAATTTGCATCATTTTCCTTTTGTTATATTCCCTTGGTGGGTCACCTCTCTTGCCCAACTCAGAGTGTTTATGTTGCTATTAAGTTGCTTTTGATGAAAATTGTAAGCTGAACCGCTAGCTATGGTTTTAAAAACGACAAACCAAACTGGCGGCATTTTTTTTAAATTTTTATAATAACGAGGATGGTTTATGAATATATACATGTGTAATATTCTTGAAATTAAATAAAGTATATTTGTTTATGTTCAGTTTACATGATTGACTTCAAGTTCAAATTGTATATTGAATTGTAAAACTAATTGTCAAAATCGAGCTGCATACGTTTCAACCAGCCGACTTGCTTAGATTTGAAGACTTTACTTACTCGGTAATTAAAAGCTTGATTTTGGACTAAACCACCTTTTTTTTTAAATGCTTACCATAAGTGATTTGCTATTCTTTTAGAATACGAAGTGAGTAAAGCTTCAGCCTTTTAAAGGCTAGAAAGGTGAGCAAATGAAGCTACTTTAGCCACCACATATTATGATTAAATGTGGTGGTGTCAGTCAACATTTGTTCAAATTTACCTTGATTGTGTAGGTGTAAATGTTGGCTCAATGATCACACAAATGTTTGGTATATGTGCTTTTCATGGACCATTCTATTACATCACTCATTATAACCTTATAGACTAGATTTCCTTTGATTAGAAGCAATGATCATATTGTAGAATTTAAATGGGCCCATTAAAAAATATTGAAAGGAACCCATCATTTTCTATTGCTGTCAAGAATATTATGCGTGACTGTATGTATTCGGGTTTAGTATCTCACAAGTTGCAAACCTCGGTTCAAACATGCCAGCAAACTGGTGCGAATCGGCTTAGACCCGAATCGTCTCAAGTGAGTTCAAGTTATTCTTGAAACCAGCTTGGGGATCTATGCATATATGTCATTTTTAATACTTTTTATTTTCTCTGTTATATTATTTGTATATAAGTTATAAAAATAATCTATTTATATTATAAAAATTATTTTACAACAAATCATTAAAATTCTCTACATTGCATATTAAAAGTGGGTAATAAAACAGGACATGGTAAAAATATTTATGCCATGCATTCATTGATAGTGTGTATAATGTTGTATTCAATATCATTTTTTTCCTGAAAAGGGGTTTAGTTGAAGTTAGTGTTTACAAAGAACCTTTATTTGTTTAAATAATATCTAAAGTTTAAATTGAGTTAGACGCATTTTAATTATTAAATAGTCATTTTGCATATTTCTCTTTTAGTTATTACCAAGATTATTGTTGTTATAACCTAATTTAATCTGTAATGAAATTTTTAATAGATATTGTTTATTATTTTATTAATTTAAATCACATAACCCTTAAACATTCACAATAGCAAACAATTATATTCATTGATCGTATTACATAAGAAGTACATCTTGATATATTATTTTATGCTTCTCATGTATGGAAATACATTTTATATTTTTAACGCTTAACATCTTACTGTATTCTAAGTATAAGATATACAATGATTTTTAGCTACATTTTGTAAAAAAAAAAATACATCAACTACATCGGCTTTTATTCTTTATGTTTAGATAACTTGTCATGAATTGTCGATTTTAGTATGTTATATATTTGGTTGACATTTCTCTGAAAATATACAATTTCTCAATAAATTTCGGTTGATGAAAACTATTGAAAGGGAAAAGTTGTTGAATGCTAGCCACTGGTTGGTTTTCATCACAATTTTACCCAAAAATTTGGTATGAAACATGAATTGCTGTACATATATATATTAATATACAAAAGGATTTTATTTTAATTTATTCTTGAATGGAAGCGGTTCATTTAAGACAGGAAAGCTGTATTTTATACCTACCTCTGTACACATGTCCATAAAAAAATATTAAAAATAATTAAATAAATCAGTTTTTTTTTTTTGTTTAAAGTGTGTGATGCATATCATAGTTTTATCATACAAAAGTTTTATATCATATTCTTGAATTTAACAATAATATACAATGCTACTAATAAATAAAAACTTTTTGTGCCTTCAACGTTCTTTAATAGAGTAAAAACAAGTAAACTTTAATTGCTAAGTCAACAATCATTTAAAGTTACCCTATCAAATTTTTTTCATAATTTAGGGTTGGCATGGCGTTCACCGGCTTCGGCCGCGGGTTTAGTCGGGTAAAACGGGTATATAGTTGAAAGTCTGATTAAGACTAATGATGTGGATTTGGTTAATGATATAATGTTAGTTCAAATTAAGGTTTGTTAATAATTGATGTTTTTTTGGGGGAGAGAAAACATGTTAGATTTTAAATGAAGGTATTTTAAATCATTCTGATGGCAAGATGATATACTTCATAACCAATTGTTATGAGTTCAAATTCTGTAAGAATTATGTCTAGAGTAGAGATATTATGTATTCGTTTGTAAACAAAAATAGTAAAGGTTATTGAGTTAGTGAATAACTGGTGTAAAGCCCTAAAAGGTGACTAGGGTTTTCAGATTCCTGATCTATCGGCCAAGACTAACCGTGCATAGCTCCTGCACAACCACGCCTCTCGCTTGAAAACAAGATCTGACAACCTGACACCTTTTAGTCTGAAATTCAATGAGTTCTCCTTGAATTCACTTGGATTTCGCCTAGTTTAGCACTACTTTTCATTATTAGTTGTAATCTAGTTTTGTAACATCAATTATCATGATTAATCATAGTTTAACTTTGAAACATTCGCGTTTACATTTATTATCATTTTCTTATTATATCTTGTATGATCATCATCCACTCTAGTGTTCTAGTTAACACGATGATGTGCTAAGTTTTATGTTGTCATGTTGGGGAAGGTGAATCTGAGCTAGAGGTTGATAAACACATTTAGTTATGGAAAGGTTATGTTATTATTAAAATAACCTCATGCTTATCTTTTCATGAATTTGTGTATTCTCAGGTCTTGAATTCTAGTTAAGCTTGTGATTAATCGACAACCACAATTTTCTTATTAATCATTCATGAACATGTATGTCTATGTACACCATCAACTAAAGAATTGACAAATGAAGTCTTAATTATAAGGAATGACCTGGAACGTACACCTAACCACATATGCCTTGACGGGTCGTTGTGATTATTATGATTTCGACATACCATTTCCTAAGTTTATCTAAGGCTTGTTGACACAAACATTAATTTACATGATCATGGTATGGATGTTATAACTTAAAAGAATGCATGAAGTTTATTTAATTAAAAAGCAACTATAGGTGGCTAGTCTTAGTCTGTTTCTCATATCAACTTTCTAAACAGTTGGTGGATCGACAATTCTTGATAGATACTAATCTGATCTTTATAAACAATTTCATAACATTTATCAGTTGGTTTAAAGAATTAATTGAAGGTGGTTATTTTGTAACTAATCATTATAATCTTTCAAAGGATTATTAGATTCGGTGTCTATACGAAGTGTTTTAGTACAATTAGAAATCATTTTTATAAGAGTAAATTGATGTTTTCTCATTTTAACCACTTGTATCCTTGCAGTTACAGAGTCTCGATTTGCCCCCTAACATTTTACTTTTGTATCCATTTGAGTATAAAACGCTAACGACATTACAATTTCCATTAACTTTTTTGTAAAATGACAAAAATACCCTTAGTAAATATTAAACCACCTATCACCTTTAATAGAATAAAAAACCCCCACCTCCACCCACCATTCTCTCTCTCCTCTCTCTCTCTCCCACGGTAGTTAACCGCGGCCACCACCGTTACCGGCATCACCAGATCACAACCCACTACCACCGTCGCTCGCCATGTGACCATCCACCACCACGGTCGTTCTGCAACCCTAACTCCAAGCCCTAATTGGCCCCTATTAGATTCCCTCAAACATAACATACGCCACAAATCCATCATTTCAGGAAGAAATTGAGGATATTCACCTCCCTGAGCCAACTAACAAGAACAACAATTGATCACTTTCCACAAGTATGACTTATCGCGGGATGGGCGGAGGACGCCTGCAGCGAGATTCCAGCTGTGGTGATGGGGATGGGGGCTGTGATGAGGGGCTATAGCTGATACGGGCTATTGTGGTGGTGTGGGTGGTTGTGGTAGTGGTCGTGGTGGTGATGGGGGCTGTTGTGTGGGTGATTGACAGCTATAGTGATGGAGATGGGGGCTGTGATAAGGGGTGCTCAAGTCGGTTTTCCCGAGTGGAATTAGGTGGTGATGGGGGTTGTTGTGTTGGGATGGGGGCTATTGTGGTGGTGACGGGTGGCAGTTGTGGTGGTGATGGGGGTTATCGTGGTGGCAGTAATAGGAGCTGTTGATTTGTAGTTTCTCCTCTTATGGATCGTAAATGATATGCCAATCTTAGAGATTTAGGTCATAAAAGACGATTTTGAGTAGGCTGAAAGCAACAATTTCTTAAAGATTTAGAATTGAGTTGAAATAAGATGTTTGTTTGATGGTTTGTAGAGAGAGAATGTGAGTGCTAGAGAGAGATGGTGTATGTGTATGTATGAGAGAGATAGTATGAGTGTGTTGGTGGTGAAGAAGAAGATGGATGGATGGGTCCCATATGTTTTTTTTCTTGTTTTTAATTAATTTTAAGTGTATTTTAGTCTTTTCAATAATAATTTTAACGGAAAAACTAACAGTGTTAGTCATCTGGACTCAAATAAAGATAAAAATGAAACGAAAATACTCAAATGAAGATAACATAAAACGTTAGGGGGCAGATGACAATTTTGAAACAACAGGACGCAAATGGTTAAAAAAAAAACGTTAGGGATGTAAATGGTAATTTACTCTTTTTATAAATATACAATCCTGAATGGTGTAAATATAATTGATATATTCATATACTATCTCACATAATCAATTTCTACATATGTTCTTTAATATAGATGCAAAAGTGTAAGGAGTTAAAACCACTTTGGATTGTGTAACAGATACGTGATTCTAGGTTGGAAAGAAGGTGAGTGTAAGGTTAAATGAGTGCGTTAACAAGCAAAAAGTACAAAACTCTATAAAAAAATATTCTCGAGGATCGAGTACCATAGATCTATAGTCGATTGAGAACCGCTTGTTCCCGTTAGACACGCTACTTTGGCTTTGAAAAACATGTCACTCTTTGCTTAGAACAACACTCAAACCAATTCTACCACATTAGAACACTTGTTTATAGCATCTTTAAAAGTTGCCATTTGGACATGTCAAGAGTTAAACTAAATATCTAAGTGGTTGGTCAAGAAAGTAAGGTTGATGATTTCTTAAAATGTAAATCTTCATAAATTTCAGTTTAAGCGTTTTTTTTATTCTTGGATTATGTTAATTCTACTCCTCTTATATTACAAGTAAATTACTATTTTTATTATTGTTTTGCTTAAAATAACTATTTTTATCTAAAAGTTTAAAGATTATCATTTTAGTCCAATAGTCTTGATTAAGTAACGATTTGCATCCACTCCGTTAAACTCATACATGGATTTCGTTAAAAGTTTCTCATGTGCTCTTCACATGATGGGTATTTTAGTCAATTTAACTCGAAAAAAAAAACCTTTTTAATTCTCACTTCCCAAACTCGACACCTACAATCGATTGACTTCACAATCTGCAATCATCTGTCGATTGGCTTCACAAGCTGCGACTCCTCATCAGTCGACTTCACAACTTATGACTCCTCTATCGATCGACTTCACAAGCGCGACTCCTCATCGATTGGCTTCATAAACCTGCAACTCCTCAACTGACCCTTCCAAGAATATGTCGTCATGGTTATTTCGTTGTAGTATGTTTCAAAACAAGATTATGGGTTCGATCTTACTAGGTTTATGGTGAGTTTGCATGACTTTTCTTTTTAGTTTTTGTTCACTGCCGCCATTGTTCTATCTTATGGTTGTTTGATTTCAACCGGTGCAAAATGTATATTTTCAACATGGAGACTTCTTCACGACATTTGTTTATTGGATTTATATTCGACTTCATGGGTTTTATGGTTTAAAATGAAAGCAACAAATATCATATATTAAAAAAAAAAAAATTAAATTGACTAAAATAACCATATCTGAAAAGTACATAGGAGACTTTTAACAGAATTATGAATGAAGTTAAAGAAGTTGATAAAAATCGTTAATTAATTGAAACTATTGGACTAAAATGGTTTTTTAAAAATTTTTAGATGAAACGATTATTTTGATCAAATCTTAAGGATGAAATTAATAATTTATTCTATGTATAATAACGGAACCAAGAATATCATTTACTAGTGACATCATGTTTTCTTAGACGTCTATTCACTTAAGAAAGAAAATTTCGGGTTGGGTGACTTAAATTAACCAAAATACTAATAATAATAATAATATAAATTTGAACTGTTTTATGATCAATATGTTTTTTTTATCTTTTATCTCAGACGTTATTGGACATAAACATATTAGGGGCTCTTAAAAATTCATGATAGTTTGGATGACACGGTTATCTTATAAGTCTAGTATGTTTTTGAACCTCTATAAAATTATAGATTGTCTTTCAATGAAATAATAAAAAATAAAAGTTCTTTTGTAAAGTAAAAAAAATACATCTGTATTTTAATTGTTTCCGTTTTAAGTTTAAAAGCAAATAATTTATTACCACGGATCTATAATTCCAATATAATAAGGGTGGATTATTCTAAAAAGTGTATTTTTGCTACAAAGTGTGAGAAGACACAATGAGGCTAAAAAAGTCACAAAAAAATTATATCTCACAATTTAAATCGAATTTCAAAAAAATTATTCGGAGTCTCTGTTCCTCTCGTCGTCCTCTTTCAGAAAAAAATAAAAAAATAAAAAAATAAATTTCATTGTGTCTTTTATGTCACAATGACGTCATTGTGTCTTTCATAATGACACAATGACGTCATTGTGTCTTTCATAAATAACACAATAAAAAAACGTTAATTTTTTTTTATTTTTTGGTTTATTTTTTTTCTTAGTGAGGACGACCAGAGGAACAAAAGCTCGGAATTACTTTTTGAAATTCGATTTAGATTGTGAGATATAATTTTTTGTATTTTTTTGACTCATTGTGTCTTCTCGCACTTTGTAATAAAAATACATTTTATATTTGAACCTCTTTCATATAATAATACATGTTGAGAATATAAAGTTGTGATCTTAAAATTGCTCTTTTAAATATAACGATAACAATTATTTATGGAAATTGTAATTGTAATTATATTTAAAATTAATTAAACACACGCTACAAAAAGCCAAAATTACACCTTTGAGAACTTTTGTGTTAAGAACGAATTACAAAATTAACCCATGGTACGTTCCTCTGACTACTTTATATCCTTGAGAACACTTTTTGTTTTGTAGCTCCAGAATGGTAATTTGGTGAATAACTCTAAAAGTCACCTCTTTCCTTATTTATAAAAATAAATAAATAAATGAAATTAAACATGTAATTTTAAAAAATATGGAAATGAAAGTATTAAATTGACCATAACCCATACCGCTTTCTCGATCCAAATTTGTAGCAAAATGTTAAATCGAACTCTCAGAAACCCTAGCATATTTTCCATAACAAAAATAAACAAACGTAAGAAAAGACCTTACAAAACATTCTATCACTTCATCAAAATCCCAACTAGAATCAAGTTTTAGTATTGCTAAAGAAATCAATTTAAATAACAGTTTTTTTAGATTCCGATCGATACAAATTCAAGTATGCATCGGGCAAGGTTGATACACAATGCTAACATATTATGGATGTCTAGAGTGACAGGACCATCATCAAGAATTAATACTGGTGCCATGATGGGTTGAAAGCTTTAGAACAATAGTCACATGACAACTAAAGGTTCTAATTGTACATTGAAGTATCTTAAGGGGCTTGAAGTATTCAATATGATAAGTCTAGGGACTTTGATTGTAATTCACCATTTTTAAGGCTGAGTGTGATCAGCCAGGCTATACCAGCAAAGAGGAAGGGTATATTGTGTTCCAAAAAGTAGACCCCCAAAGTGGATATGTTCATTGATCCCTAATAATTGTTTTTTAAATTAATAAGTAGCATAAAGTAGCAATTAATTTAATAGTTTTTTAATTGAAAATTATTTAAATTATTAATGCAATAATACATAAGTGAGTATATATGTACACATAGATGGTCTAAATACTTTTTTATTAGACTGCTAAATGGTATTTGAAGTCTCTATTTTATGTTTTCTTTACAAAGAAAAAAATAATATGGGGATTCTAAGTATATCTAAGAAAGAAAAGATGAGGTTTCTGATAAAACTTTTAGAAAAGTTTAATTTATCTCCCTGAAGTTTAGCCTTACTTTAACGAAGAAAACTGAAACCCAAAACATTCTAGACATGAATTTAGGTATGACATGAATCATGTGATTTAATATAAACATTTACGCGTTGTTAAAAAATGTTTGATATTGAGTGATACTAATAATATTACACTGAACTGAATTAATGTTTAATCCTTGCATAAGCACCGAATAAATTAATATACTATATAATCTTACAAAATATTCTACATAATGTTATAAAGTTATCAATAACTTGTAAATTTCAAAAAAAATATGAATTTTCTATAATTTTATTTGGGTATTTAGTAATTGAAATTGATTTTGGGTGAGTTTGAAATCACCTTTCTGATAATGAGAATTCAAACAAGTAACTTATGACTTATAAGTCTGTAAACAGATATCATGATACCCACGTAGAAAACTAGCAAACATGGCAGGGTAGTATGCGTAAGATAAGAATGTGTATGAGATATAATTTACATCGAGACCTAAGATGTCAAAGTCATGCCAAAATATTAGATATAAATACACATACATAACACATAAAATTGAATAAATTGGAAATATATCAAGAATCATAAACACTTTTGTGTAATGTTCAATTGTATTCTTTAATTAGTTATCTTTTAGACTTAGAAGGTAATATAAGTTTTGATTTTGTATGTTTCTTTATATATATCGTTTTCTCTCTCCTAAATATTATACTAACACATTTTTGATATGCCGGTTTATAGATAACATACATATTTTCATGTAATCTGATCATAGAAGTGTATGTATATAAAAAAAAAACTTACTATTGAAAATGTTTTAAAATAAAATTAAACAGATGAATATAAAATGCATCGTGTGTTTAAAATTAAAGTTAGTTTATTTAAATAATAATAATTCCAAACAAACAACATTATATCATAATATGCACAATACGTGTCAATATATAATGACCAAAAAGAAATTAAAGAAAAAACTATATGCACACAGCACATACGAATAGAGCCAAGCTAATCATCTCCGAGCAATAATCATCTTTTCCCCTGCTAAATATTCATTTTTTTCACACATTCTATTTTGCAAGAAACACCTATGCATCATTGTGTTCTCCTACGATGACCATTTACACACAACCAGTAAATCTATAAATAATAAAAGAATAATTGAAATGACACATGTAATTCTTTTGTGAGGTCAATTGCTTATTTTCCCGCGTCATATCTTCTCAGCTACCATCCTTTTCAAATTGTCAAGATTCCTTAACTAAACATAAAGTTTCTATATAAAAGGTTACAATCTCACTAATTCTCTCTTTAAATTTCTCCTCATAAAATCAGATATTAATCAAATCAAATATTTTATCTCAATTCAATTTTCAAGTCTAAAAGTCAACCCGTGTAACAACAGAATTCTAAGCTAGTTAAGCATGTTATAATATTATTAAATAAATATCCATTATCACACACTTGGTTTTCGGATTTTGATAGAATATACAAACCTAACTGATAGTGCCCCCAAACGAACAACCTTGCCAAAAGACCGACGTGGCTTCATACCCAGGAAACTGTTGGTATGAAAATTTCACTGCAACAAAAAAGAAGTTAATCCAATACTTGTAATATGTTGTATTAAGCATAAATAAGTTGTATTAGGCCTTATAAAGATTGCATTAACCTAAATCAACCTCTTAAAGATTCAGCAAAAAGCATATTAGGTGAAGTTACTTTAGATCTAGAAACAATTTTTGTGTAGATAATACAACCTTTTTATTAGCAAATACAATATTTTGTTAGCAATTACAACTTTAATTTATAGCAAATACACCTTTTAAAAGAGTTGTTTTTATAAGTTTGCATTAGGCTTCTTTTTTCTAGTATTGTTTCTTAGCTAAATGACCAAAACTTTTTGAAAGACTGAATATGAAACCAACCAAGGACCACTTGAACAATTTCACCGGTTTAATCAACATCACGAACACCTCTAGTTTCTTCATCTATTCTTAGTGGTCCATCGTATGGAAAACGAAGGAGATGGGGCTAACGAATGCAGAGGTTGGTTGATGATGATATATATTCTTCACAATATTAACTTATGTATGGTGACATCTACATACAAAAAAAGACAACAAAAGTATAAACCACTAAAGATAACTATAAGAGTTAATTATATTAAATACCAATTATCTCACGGTCTAGTTTTCTACTGATGGCTTTGGCAGAATCCGTAAATCAAAACAATTGATACGGTTTGGAAATTTCTAAGCTAGAAGACTAAAACATTTTAGAAAAAATGTTTGCGAACCGATAAACTGGTTTGAACGGTTCCATTGACTTAAACCAAACAATAAACACAAGTAGTTTTTTCATCTATTCATAATGGTCCATCACTTGGAAAGTGAAGGAGATGAAGGTTTACGTTGTGATGACAAATAGATATATACTTTTGACGAGATTAACTCTAGCTAGTAAAAAAAGTTAATATCAATATTTTTAACGTAGAAAAACTTTATATGAAAGAATGAAGCCTTTGCCTTCAAATTTTATAATTATAAGAACTTATAGACACTGATAAAAATTAAATTCCAAGGATTTTATAAATTGAACTGGAAATGTATATATGATATGAAATGACAAAGGGTTTGATCATTTCAAGATGCTCAATGAGTAGCCAATGAGTCTTAGATCAACTGGTTTAGGAGGAAGCCCCTATGATTTTCGAAAGTGGAGGTCATGGGTTGTAGTCTCACTAGGTGCAAGATGCTTCAAGTGGGCCAAGGGTTTTACCACATGGGCCTGTGGGTGGTGGGTTTCTCTTGGAATGGTGGGCTAGCCGGGTCACCAGCGCTGTCTGTGTTCGCGGGCGTGATGACCTTTCGCCAATGAATTTTACCCGGGTGACCGGATTTAAAAATTATTCGTTGCCGTTTAAAAAAAAAAAAAAGTTTGAGTGTTTGACCAAAGGCGTCCACATGAAGCTGTTGATTTTTGACTATAAATTAAATAAAATTCTAAAAGTCAAAACTGAAGACCATATTTTCAACATGCATTTAAGAAGACGGTGGAAAACTATAAGCATCGCATTAAAGATGGGCGTGCCCGTCTCAGTCAACTCTTTCTAGGCCAATAACAAGATATTAAAACTTGTAAATTATAAGTTCAACTAAAAATAATTATATCTACATAGATAAACATTGATATACAGTAACTTTGTTTGTTTTATACGTGGTCATACGGGAATAGGCATTTGGTTTGTTTTTATACTGTAATCAACAAAGGAATAGACATATGGTTTTGATTTTTACAACTAGTTAATAACGATTAGTGTTTGGTCTTGAGAACAATCACATGTGTTTGATGATGTGGTAGGAGGTCTCGTTGTAAGTGTTGTTACACTCACATCTACCGGGTTAGACATGGGCTGACCCATTTTTTTTTCGTTTTGTTTATTATTTTTTTCTTTTGTGTTTTCAATAGTTTTTTTTGAGAATATTGTATAAATAACCGTTCCTATTGATATAATCAGATTGCATTTTGGTTATCAGATTTACGAAATTAAAAAGTAAATCCAGCTTTTGTGTGCAGTGTTACACTTTTGCTCCCCAAATTCAAAAAATTACAAAGTCAGTTCAAATATATGTGTTCATGTTGCACATTTGGTCTCTCGATGTTGAATATGTTAGTTTGTGTGAAATGTATAAAAAATAAAGTGAAATTTAACATCAAAGACCAAAGGTGCAACATCTATGATTCGTTGTTTGATAGGTATCATGATCATGGTAAAATTATAGTTTTTGTAACAGATGTAAGAAAAAGTAAGGTACGTTGACCAACTAATTAATGGTTGAAAATTACACATGATAGTTTTGCAATTAATCTAAGTGTGGTTATGTTAACAAGAGCAAAAGAAGTAGTTAATGTCTTTTGTTGAATTTTTTTTTCAATCAAATACTAGTTTCACTAATTTTATAAAATTTAAAATTACTTTTTATCTATTTTATTATTTATTTAAAACATATATCATAAAATCAAGCATCTTTTATCATTAACACGTGTGTAATATTGTTGTGCACTATTTATTTATATAAAAAGTGACTTTTTTAAAAGTGTACAACAGTGTACGAAAACGATAATCAGATTAATAAGTGTTGTTATCATTTTTCGAAGTGTTTTACATGATATATTTAATTTATACAATGTTATCATTTTCTAAACATGTGTTATGTGGATAATGACTTTACATTGTGTTGTAATTTTCATAGATCTAAAGATGGTTATTCTGATTACAAAAAGTATGTTTTGTTATGAATATGTTATTATGCACTTAAGTATGAAAATGAGTGTTGATATGAGTTGCTAAAAATCTACTTTTATAAATGAACGCCGATACCCTTACACATAAAATGCATCCATGTACACGTGTCACCCTTTTATTGCTTCCTATACTTTTTACAAAATAATCACTTAAACTCTCACCGTATGATATAACAAAACTGACTTGCACTATAACAAACAAGGCTAATGTGACTCCGGATATATATTGTTTGGTACTTTAAAAAGTTGCATTAACATTGAAACTATTGCTTTATGCTTAAGAAAATCCTTTTTTACTAAAGGATGATTTAAAGCAACCTTTATATTGAAAATACAATAAATTTTGTTTAAAAAAATACAACTTATTTTACAGGTTGCTTCTAGAATATTGTATTATAATATTTTTCTGTTAGTGTTTTCATAAAAGTAAATTTGATTGAAGTTTGTTTTATAAAATAGTGTTTACATGTGTTACGAAACATGAACATACATAACACTAACTTTGTTCTTAATTACTTAAATTAAAATTATATAAAAGCCTACACTTAATCATGTAACTTGATTTATTAAAAGGTAAATATTTTTAGATAATATTAACTAAATACTTAGACTAATAATTTTTCTAAGTGAAAAGGGGGATAAAACATGATTTCTTATCACTCGTCGTTACCATCATCATGGACATTATGTTTAATAGGATGTTTATATTGAACCCTCAAAACAAAAAAAAATCAATTAAATTCACAAAGTATAGAAGACAAGGGACGATTGTTGTCATCAAGGACAAAAGATAAAAGAAGGCATGTATAAGGGTGTACAACCTCCGACATGACCAAACGGAACACAAACACGACAAGAAAATAATCGTGTTTGAGTTGACATTTATAACATTTAAAAAAACAAGGTTAATCTATTTAATTAAACAAAAAGTTTCACATTGACTGGTTTAACACGTTTAATTAATCATATAATCCAACCAATTCATTTAACCCATACATCACAACCCTTCAATCCGTTTGACACGTTTAAATAAAACAAATTACACTTATCATATTTAAGTCATGTGTTTTGAATTTTGATCAATGGTTTTAACACAAATAAAAACTAGTTTTATAAACCGGACCGTTAACTCGACACGATTCAACCCGACTTATATCCTCAATTTACTGTAGAGTGCAATAATGGCGCATGGAAGAAGAAATGATGTGGCGAAATACGGTGAGGATAGCGTAAACTACAGAATATTTGAAGACAATTGGCAGGCTTTTTATTCATGACCTCAGAAAATGCACCAATTGCTGTTGCATCACGCAATCAATAATTTTATCCCCAAAATAATTTACGTACACATGCATATAATGCCTTTGTTTTTACTCTTGTTTTCTATTTCACTTTCTACTATTCTTATCTGATATTTATTAGTTTTATTGTTCTCATTTAAACATTTATATTCCTATTTTGTTCAAAATTTCTGAACCTATTTGATTTACAACTAAGTTTTTAACTTTTATCAAAATTGTTATTATATTTATTTGTTTTTTGTTAATTTTATAATCTTTTATTTTTTTAAATGACAAAATGTAACTTTATCTTGTAGTCAGACAAAAGATTAACCATGTCAGATTGTTAGGCCAATAAGATGCACTACAAATGACCTCTACAAATCCATGATCAGGGCCAGATAATGAGATCTTTTAATTCCTTTCAAGTAAAAGGTGAATCGGATCCTATTAAGATTTTTTTTTATTATCATTCATTTGATTTACAAATTGATGCATTGGGAAATTGAAGATGAAAAAGGAGTTAAAAGACAACTAATAATGTAAAGTGATTTTGAATGTCCATCGTTTTGTTGGGTGATGAACAGCATGGGGGCTGATTGGAAGGAAGCATGAAAGCTGATTATGAGTGAATGAGAGCTGATTTATGGGTGAATGAGACCTAATGTGGGAGGAACACCGCCTCATGATTGAATGAGTGGAGAATGAGAGGGGATGGTGGGAGCGGTCACATATGAATGAGAGAAGAATGAATGTGATGGAATGTAAATTATGCAATAAATATTATGCACTTAAGTGAATTAGTGTGGGATACTCTTAAATCACCACCAAACCTATTTGAATGAAGTTAGCAAGTTTGGTTGAAAAAAGGCTCATCCCCTAGGTGGTGTGAAAGAGTGTGATGCTCTTATTCACCCACACCCTCCCCCTTATTCATCTTATAACAACCCTTGTAATTTTATCATCCATTCTTCACACGAGAAGTGATTCGGATTTACACATTGGGATTATTGTATTCTTATCACTATCGATTAAACTGTTTAAAAACTTGCTTGAAAAAAAACGCGTTTGATCGAATTGACGTTTTGTAAACTAACCAAGCCTATTGTCAATTTTTCTAAGTAATTTCATATTACTCTCATACCATTCACCATCGTCACCTCCACTATAATAATTATCCTTCACTTGAATTTAATTTCCGGTTAAGTTTACTTGATGTTTAATATTTCGTTGGAATTATATTATTTCTAGTATGATTAAATATTAATTATCACCCAGTAACTTATAATTTGATTTTTTATTCCATAAATTAAAACGTTAGACATGATATGGACCTTCGGCCAGTAAACTCGTAGTCAATGCTTGCACTTAATATATTTACGAAATAAAAAGAAATCATCATCATTGATACCATGTGGTCCTTTCAGTGCCTGTTGGCCTCCATTGCCCATATATATATATATATATACACACACACTCGCCGGAGATCCCCTACTTTCACCACCACCACCACCACCACCACCATCACCACCATCAAACCACCAATATGGGCAACTGTCAAGCTATTGATAATGCAAGTCTGATAATTCAACACCCCAACGGGAAAATCTGAGAGGCTTTACGCCGTCGTCTCCGCCGCCGAGGTCATGAAGCTCAACCCGGCCACTACGTCGCCCTCCTCCTCACCACCACCACCTTGTACTCCTCCCGTCCTCCGCCCAACGCCGCCGGGAAACAAGTCAACCACGGCGGTGGTGCCGGTGGCGCCACCGCCCCCCCCGCTGCGTATACTCCATCAAACTTCTCCGGCCGACTGAGAGTCTTAACGTCGGACATATTTATCGACTCGTAACTACCCCAGGTGCGTGTTGTTAGTTGTTACAATAGTCGTTATTTATTCTTAAATGATCACATCTGTATTTTTGATTGAGAATACATCAATTTACCACGACTAATTTACCACCAAGTGTCCTTAA
>JACCIY010000524.1:0-53715 GCA_025506505.1 Flaveria sonorensis | reverse complement strand
CTGAACCATTAAGTGTTGAACCATTCAGACATCTGAACTATTAAAAGGCTGATTCAGATGCTGTCAAACAGTCCTAAATCAATACTAAAACATGAAGTTAGCTCATTGATAGAAGTTTTACATTTTAAAAAGAATGTGTTAGGCCAAACTTAATTTGGTCTAATTAAAAGTATAAGTATATATTTGTCGTATAAATAAAAAATTATATAAATAAATAATCAATGCTGAAAAGGGTAAAAAGACCAAAGATACACAAAACATAATCAATGTGTTTGATCACGACTGCACAACGACAGAAGAGAGTCGACTGCAGATTTTAGTCAGTGCCTTATATTTTTCATTTCACATATGGATTTGTTCTTATTCTTTGAAGCTATTTAAGATACAATCCAAAGATTTGAACTTTGGGTTGTATATGTTCAAAGATAAACTAACATACATGTTTATATCCCATAAAGCATGCTATCCATCGTCATGGGGGGTAGTATTTAGTCTAATTACGCAGAATTTTCACAAACTGCTTACTCACTGACACCCATAACAGCACCTGTTTACTACACGAATCAGAAGCTGAATGAGCTATGGAAATCAGGTCAAATCAATGAAGCACAACACCTGTTCGATGAAATGCCTGAGAGAGATGAGTTCACTGGAACACCATGATTGCTGGTTATGCTAATTCGGAAAGATAATTGATGCACATAATTTGTTTGATCAAACTCCAACGAAGAGTTCGGTTACATGGTCGTCGTTGATTTCTGGATACTGTAAACTGGGAATGGAAGATGAATCAATGAGGCTGTTTTATGAATGCAGTGTGAAGGGTACAGCCCGAGCCAGTTTACGTTAGGGAGTGTTCTTAGATGTGTTCGACAAAGGGTTGTTTTCAAGAGGGGAGCAGGTTCATGCGTACGCTATTAAAACTCAGTTTGACGCAAATGTGTTTGTAATGACTGGACTTGTTGATATGTATGCACAATGTAGACGCGTGTCAGAAGCTGAATATCTGTTTAAGATGATGTCTTATGGAAAGAATCATGTTACATGGACCGCGATGATCACTGGGTATTCTAAGAACCAGGATCAACTTGGAGCTATCGAGTGCTTTCGTGATATGAGGGCTGAAGGAATTGAGCTAACCAGTATACGTTTCCTAGTGTTTTGGCGTTTGTGGGAAATCATGGCTTTAAGGTTTGGGGTGCAGGTGCATGTTGCATAGTGAGGGCGGTTTTGCTGCTAATGTGTTTGTAGAAAGTGCTTTAGTTGATATGTATGCACGATGTGGGAATCTGAAAGATGCTAGGACTGTGTTGGAGTCAATGGCAGTTAATGATGTTGTTTCTTGGAACTCAATGATAGTTGGGTGTGTGAGGCAGGGTGCTACGGGGATGCGCTTCTTTTATTCAAGAAAATGCACACCAAGAACATTAAGTTCGATGATTTACATACCCATCTGTGTTAAACTGTTTTGCTTCCTTAAATGACGCTAGATCTTTAAAATCTTCAAAATCCATCCATATGAATCTGTGAAACCGGGTTTGAAGGACACATTCTAGTAAGTAATGCTCTTGTGGACATGTATGCCAAAAGGGGTGACTTAGCTTGCGCTTTTGAGGTGTTCAGTAACATGAAGAAAAAGATGTGGTTTCATGGACTTCATTGATCACGGGCTACACCCACAACGGGGCTCATGAACAAGCTCTTAAATTATTCTGTAATATGAGGATTCAGGCATCAAACCGGATCAAATGGTGACGGCCAGCATATTGAGTTCTTGCGCAGAACTCACAGTTCTTGATTTTGGACAACAAGTTCATGTTGATTTCATAAAATCAGGTTTACTTTCATCTTTATCGGTTGATAACTCTCTGGTAACAATGTACACAAATTGTGGTTGCATAGAAGATGCCAACAAAGTTTTTGCATCAATGGATGTCAAGAATGTAATAACGTGGACTGCACTAATAATGGGTTATGCTAAAAACGGTAAAATCAAAGAATCATTGGTGTTCTACAATGAAATGATCGAAAGTGGCATAAAACCCGACTTTATAACTTTCATTGGCTTGCTATTTGGTTGCAGCCACGCCGGGCTTGTGGATCAAGCCCGCCAATACTTTGACTCAATGGTCAACTTTTATCATAAAGCCCGTCAAGATCTACGCTTGTATGATTGACCTTTAGGCGGTCAGGGAGGATAGATGAAGCAGTGGAGCTACTAAAACACATGGTGGTTGAACCAGATGCAACCGTATGGAAAGCATTGCTTTCAGCTTGTAGGGTTCATGGGAAAATTGAACTTGCAGAAAAGGCGCGAACACCCTTTTTGAACTGGAACCTCAAGATGCAGTCCCATACATTATGCTATCAAACTTGTACTCTTCAACGGGCCAATGGGAAGATGCTGCAAGAATTCGAAGGCTGATGAAATCAAGAGGTGTAAATAAGGAACCGGGTTACAGTTGGATGGAAATTAACAGTAAAGTTTACTCATTTATGTCTGAAGATAGAAGGCATGAAAAGACTGATTGATATATTTGAAGATTGATGAGATCATGATGTTGATTAGAGAAGCAGGTTATGTTCCAGATATGAATTTTGCATTGCATAATATTGACGAAGAAGGTAAAGAACTTGGTCTTGCTATCATAGTGAGAAGTTAGCAGTGGCTTTTGGCTTTTGGAGTTGCCACATGAAACGCCTATAAGAATTTATAAAAATCTTCGGGTTTGTGGTGATTGTCATATGCTATGAAGTTCATATCGAGTGTTTATGGGGGGTTATAATTTTAAGAGATTCGAATCGTTTTCATCACTTTAAGCAAGGAGTTTGTTCTTGTGGAGATTATTGGTAACAAAGTTTATTTGACTGCGTTTATGGTGGACAAATATCATACCTCTATGGTTGACAAAAATCATGTTTGATTTGTAAATGTTTAAACAAGATTGAATGTGAGATGACAGTGGTAGTAACAGTGACGGCTTTGGTGCCCACAGTTAAGAGTGATGGCAGCAATGGCAGCTTTGGTGACATGAAAGTGAGCGAGTTTAATCTTATTGATTAAATCCATATACTATTAGAAAAGAATGTTAAAAAAGTTTTTAACAAATTTATTATGATTTCATTGAATTACAACCAAAAACATGTTATCACTGAATTTAAAAACAGTCGGTACTAATTTACAAACCAAACATACATAGAATAGAATTTTACTTCATTCACTGTTTATAACAAAGCTTTTTATGATGTTCAAACAAATTATAGACCTTGTAAAACATACTTTCATATTTATTTTTGCAAAATTATAGTGCTTTTCTTGCTAAAAGAACATGCAAAAAATAATATTAAAAAAATAATCAAATTTAGTAGAAGTAAGTGTTTCATGTTGTAAGCAATCTGTTGATCGCGAATCAAATTAGTTACACCATATCTATACGCAGGTAGATATATAATAAATCTCCCGTTTGGTTGTTAGATTAAACCAATCTCCGTCTGCAACTTCATTGATTGATAGATATTGTAGTTCATCAAATGACAGCAAGAGCAAGTATTATGGGCATGTCTTCAAAAACCCAAAGCCTGTTGACAGAACAGGTTACATTGTACTGTCTGGCATGTGCAGGTATCAGCCGTTGCAGTAGTCAGAAGACGCGTGAGCAATTTCTGTAAAAATTAAATTTAGTTTCAGTAACTCAATGAGCGGAAATCAAAGAATGAATTAGAGGTCTCAAAAGATGGTTGTACCTTGTGGTGTAAAGTTAAGAGAGAGGAGAGGGGTTTGCCATCTGGCAAGGTTGTAGTTGGGTCCCTTAAGTCATCAAAGAATGGGTGAGTGCAGGCCTCCAACTGTAGAATAAAAATCTCCAAAACTCAGTACATTTGTTTATTGTTGAAAGATAATTCACAAGTGAGATTCACTTACAGCAGTACAGCGCAACTTTGGTGAGTACTGTAGCAGGCGCGATACAAGATCAATTGCTTCAGGTGGCATGTTCTTTTTAAATATCTGAAAACATCATCCAAAAAAGATGTTATTGATTCATTAATAAAAAAAAAGAAGGTTTGACCGAAGGTGCCAAAATGGACAGATGGGGTAGCATGTCAAAAACAGGAGATTGTTGGTATCAGATTGAAATGAAACAGCCTTTTTCCTTCAAAACTTACTTTTTTAAACACAAATATTATTGTCAAACTTATATACAGAGATATGTTTCCTTTTAAGCGGATTTATTTCAAACTACCTGTTTGACTACAAATGATAAAGGATAACCTAAATCAACCCATTCATAAAAAAAGGGGTTTAAACGGTCACCTCTCAATCAACATCATGCATAATAAACAAACCTTGTGCCATGGATGAGCCTTGATCTGTGGGAACTTAAACTCCGTGTAATGAGGATTCATGCACTGATTTCCTCACGTGTTGGGGTTCCCAAGATCTGAAAGAGAAGAAAGATTATGTTAGTAAAAGTATCAGATTAGTAACTTTGCGAAGCGAAAATAAACATGTGTACCTTGATTATCTCTACAAGTTGATCTACACCACTTTCACCAGGGAAAAGAGCTGCATATAATGAAGATGGAATTTAATCATAGAAATCAGAGCACGGAACATATTCAAACGGAATGTTGATTGGTAATGAGCATCCAACCAGTTTAATAATTGAAATTGACTAAAAACTGGGTACCCACCTGTCCAAGGAGTAGCTCAGCCAAAACACAACCTGCAGACCACATGTCAATGGCATTGGTGTATTCTGTTGCTCCAATATCAATTCAGGAGCCCTATAATATCTAGAACAAATATATGAAATATTTGGCTCCCCAGGTACCTGAATTGCAAAACAAGATCTCAATACCTCATAGCATCACAGATGCAATCAGGAATCCAAGAGTATAATAAACTTACCAGCATCTTTGCACTACCGAAGTCACATAGTTTTAGCTGATGAGTTTGTGGATTAACCTGCATGTAACAAGGTTAGTCAAGTATTTAATACATCAGCAACAAGATCAATGCAATTAAGTGAATTTTCCACCTGTAATTAGTACTTACCAATACATTTTGTGGCTTATATCGCGATGGCATACACCAAAACATTGTGGATGTAATTAAGCCCACGGCAGAGCTGAGCAAAATGAATGACATACTATAATGAATTACTTGTATTATCAAGAAAGGGTACAAAATTTGGCAAGGACTTTACCTGATATGCATACAATTGTACATATAGGGTAGGCATGTGTTGGTTCATCCTAACATAGTTCCTTGACACCCTATAGACAGTTTCAGGTACATATTCCAAGACAACATTAGGTACACTTCACTTTTGTCGGTTGTTGAATAAAAACAGTTTTTCAGTGGAACAACGTTCGGATGGTCCAGTAAACGCAATATTTGAAGTTCTCTGTTCTTGTATCTTTTGTCTTGAAGAACCTTCTTTATAGCAACAGATTCACCTGTTTCAAGGCACTTGGCCTGAAAAAAAAAAAGCAAAAAGAAATAACTTCATATGTCCACAACATCAAGCTGATGAGTTATGTATCTACACTCTTGCACAAGATATGGCAATTACCTGAAAGACAACACCAAATGAACCAGTACCAACGACACGCTCTGCCATGTAAGAGAAAGTCTGGACCACAATGTATTTTACACGGCGTTATAGTTATTTGAAAATGCAGCAGTCAAGCTAGCAAAAACATCATGCTACACAAACAAATAACAATTACCTGCTTTGGTTTTCCATTTCGACCACCTATGGTAGTCACAATATTTGACCTGCTTCGGTACCGTTGCCATTTACAAGAGTCGCCTCAAAATCCTGTTTCAAATAACCATACACAAGTATACAAACATTCAAGGTATGTGTAACTAAATTAACAATCAGTATACTTTGATTAAAATACAGTGATATCAAATGAAAATATACCTTCTCATCAGATTTATCTTCTTTAATTTTCAAGCCGTGCATTTGTTTGGGTAGATTGTCATAGTCGGCTTTTCCAAGTCTAGCGAAAGAATTGGATTTGCTTACAGTCACCTTTGTAGCTTAGCACTACCAGGCTGATTCCCAGAATCTGGTTTTACCCTCTTATTGAATGAATCTCCATTCTACAAAACCAATAAGTTCAACTACATGTCATTCATATCCCTAATTATACTAATACCCCTTAATTATTAATCGTAATACATATGCATCCGAATCACTCATCACATGTACAACTATTTATCAAGAAAACATTTGAAAGTTGATGGTAAGGTCATTCCAGAAAATATTCAGCTTTCTTTAACCAAGTGTTCACATAGCTATCTTGGTTTTTTAAAATGCTACAATGTGTTTAGGTCCCGAAAGCTGAGGCGTGAATCAGATATGCAACATGTTGCTCTACGTGCAAGCAAACAAGCTTTATGCACAACGTAAAGCTGCATAATTTTGTTTGTTTTTACATGTCAGCCTCCTTAAGATTCTAAATTTGATCCACAAAACTAGATCCCCGTGTTTTTCCAATTGTGTCACGCATCTTTTTTACACCAATATGCATGTGCATATATATACAAATACACATCATACAAATAAACAACAATTTGTGAATGTTCCAAACGTTCAGCTTGAACCCTGTGTTCTTGTGAATACGACCATATTATACATGAACTCCACCAAAGAAAGCATATGAACCGCGGCAATCATATGTTCAGTGATTTGACATGCTCATAAACAAATAATAATGATGTTGATTACTATTAAAATACTATTTATTATTATTGTTATCTGATAGCCATAGAGATCAAAAAACAACTCAACAAAGTGTCAAAAAACACAATAAACAAATACGATATTCCACAATCATATGCAGATTACCACATCTAAAAAATGCAGCTTCCATCAAACAAAACGAAACATCAGAACACAAAATTCGTAACAAACACAAAACATATCATCTTTTAACAATTTGCATCAGATCAACCAAAATAACAATGTACAAGCAAACGATTCAAACTTTCTACAAAATGCAATAAGGATCACACACAGCAACCTCCAGAAGACGCATCACATTCGATATCTTAACAAAACGTTTCCAGGAAAATTGTTAGCATAGCATATGAACGAACAAATGACTTTGAATAAAATGCAGCTTCGATCAATCAAAAACGTTTCTGCAATCATTTTCATAATGGACATATTGAAATTACGCACATTACAGATATACACACAGAAACAACCATAATGCTAGCTTCCAACGATTAACACACAAAAACTAAGAACAAAACATACGCATTTAGAGATTAAACAACAGAAAACGAACACAACATGCATTTCACCAACATCAAACACATTCATATCAAATTATTCAAATCATCACAAACTTACGATATCCGAGACGGATGTACGCAGAGGCGATACTCTTCAAACGACGCATCACATTCATTATGTTCAATCAAATCGTAACCCTAATCAAGCACTTTCACAACAGATCTCACAACACTTTTACGGAATTCGTCAACAAAACAAATAAAACATCAACGAATGGAGGAGGAATATGCGAAGCGACACGCAATCCTCCTCCACCTTCTCTTCTCGTCGCTAAAACGGTTGTTATTTTCTTCTCTCTCTATATAACATAAATAACGTTGTTTCTCTCTATATTTCAATAAAAACCCCACACTCTCTCTCTAAACAGAATTTCTGGTCAAAGGTCAAGCCTGAAAAAGCACAATCGTTCATTATTCGCCTCATTTTGTACACCGGTCAAAAATTTTAATTTCAACCGTTGGATTGTTGATGGTTGTTTAATCTACAGCTGTGATTGCACGCAGCTCTAAAGCTAAACGACAAATTATACATGTAACTACCAAACAGGCAAACACTTTTTCAGATACAAACTTTTATAAGGTTAAATGTATGTATGTGCACGTTTAAATGCGCATGTGACAAGCAGGGAATGCCTGTTTGTTTGGATTGGATAAAAGTTCTCTGGAAATCGGATTTGCATGTTTTTTCTTTCATAATTTATTTTTTTTCAATTTTTTCAACGTTTAGTGCTTAAAATTAATTAAAACCAAGTTAGTAATAATTCGTTATTGTCAATATTTGAATCTCGAACCTTTAACAGAGACTGATTGATAACAATCGTCCCCCTTGAACCATTAGGCAAAAATATTATTGGCATTTAAACGACGTAGGGAGGAGGGTGGAACATCCCGATCCGGTGTGTTTTTCCAACCCCGAACCGGTGTATGATTCTTGGGAATCACCAATGTCGCTCCTCTCTTTTTGTGGTTTGAAGGTTGTACAGTACCATCATTGTAGCACACAAGAAAATAGAAGTAAAAACAAAGAACATTTGGATGGTGCCATGCAAAAAAGAGAAAAAATAGGAAATTTAAAAAATATAAGAAGACAACCCATGAAAACGGGGAACTCGTGACGACTCCTCTTCCCTAATAGATAAAGCCTTATTAGATTAAAACCATTTAAGGCACTTGATAATTTATGATGTATTTAAAAATAGTTTAGAATTGTTGTTTGAAAATAGATAGTCTATACCTATAAATTATAGGACTTAAACATTCGATGTTTTAAATAGAGTGTCACACTTCACTTGGGACGGGATCTACCTTGACTGATTGATAATAATTTAACAACACAAATGAAATAAGAAATTTAAATTGAAATAGTAATGTAATTTTTAAACTCATAATATTTTCTATAGCATGTCTTAGCAAACTTACACCGGGTTATCTCTTCCCTAAGATTTTAATATACCTCATTTAAGCAAAATAAATGTTAAGCGAAGATTTGGGTAAGCTAGTTTAACATTCAACACCGTTTTCTCAAACTTTAGCCTAGTTATGCATAAACTCATTTCTATACACCATTTGAACATTCATACGTATCTTAGTTTTATCTTATTTATTGACGGGGTCATCTACCTTTGAGGTTCTATGCATTAATTTGCCAAGCATCCCACCCATGAGGTCCTACTAACCAGTAACCATAGGACCTATGCATTAAATACATTGGTACCTATTAAATTAATGTATAAAGTTTAAATGTTACATATGCAAAGCATATCACAATATTTACCATTTGAAACACATATGTATTTCAACACCATTAACTCACATTAAATAAGAAATATTATTGTCTAGCGTATATTCACAGTATCCCACACTTCCAGTAAGCAAATACCTATACGACATAACAATCCTAGGTTATCACTTTATTTAAACGTGCTTAAACTAATAAAACCTTACCCAACGTTTCTTGGTTACTTCTAGACCGTATGTGGCTTTGTGTTTAGTCTCTTTAGCCTTTTTAATCGGTTTAGACTTAAAATTAACATACAATGGAATAAAGTTCTACCTTCTATGTATAGGCCTCTTTGGTCATCGAGACATATCGTAAAGTTGAGAATCTTACAGTCCGCAACTATAATTTGATGAGTCACCACCACGTGTTCGCCCAGCATGACCACTTGAACCGTCTTAATTTTATAGGTCGTAAAGACCAATTATGATCAATATGATGTCTCGGTCATACTTCACACGAGTCACACCTGACCTTGTCCATAGCCACCATGTACACATAGTAAGACCCGTTGTGACGACATAAGCTTCAAAAATCTTAATTTTTTTTAATTTCTTAAAATTTATTGTTGGGTGTTTACATTGAGGGAGACACACTACCATGAAAATGTCTCAGGAATACGAATCAACGTCCTACAACAATGGTGTGTTCATATCATCGAAAGATCAAAAACCACTTATAATTGATAGGGACATACACAATTGCCCTAAAATATATATGTAGCATTCTAAATACTCTCTACGCTTCACACTCAAAATTTAGTTTTCACAAGAACAAATGAATATATGGTCAAGTACATATACAAACAAAAAGAGTGTGTTGACTCAGTTCTGAAAACATTTATATCACGATATTAATGTTATATGGTCAATATCGATTTCATTCTCACAGTACCAGAACGTTACCATCAGTCTTGTACCCTAACGATACCCAAAAGACCATATTTTGAACAAAATCTTGTTTTTAACAAAATTTATGTCGGAACATCAAAAAATCAAACAAAACCATAAATATTTTTTTAAAAAGGTAATGAACAAAAATTATCGAAGAAAATCGATTTAGAAAAAAATTAATAAGTTAAAAGATGTATATTATATATACAATATGGTGTAATTTGAAACCTTATAAATTAAGAGGGGAAATGTGAGTTTCAGAAACTTGAGGGCTATAGTTTAATTTAAAAGTCTCGAGGGCTTAGAAATTTTGTCCACTGACTTTAATATTTGTGTGTTGTATAATTTACGATATACATGGCAGAGAATTATTTTATGTTTTCTTATCCTTAAGACATTAAAATACATCAATTAAATGAATTAAGAACGGACCAAAAACATAATGTGGTTAATAATTATTTTTTGTATCTGTTATTGGGTATAAAACGTTATGCAGTTAATGGTTGTAATTCTATAATGAACGTCTAGGTGTATATGATGTATGAATTATATTTAAGTATGCAATTGTTTGAAAATACATATTATGTTTTATTTTTTCAGTCTAACTTTAACACCTTTCCTTGGCACTATACACTTAATTGTTGGTTCGACTGTACCATCAATTTGCATAATTTAAAACAAAACAAACTTAAAGTGGTGAATAAATTATAAATTCTTGGATAGGCATAAGGACATGGAAAACACAACCCGTTCGGGAACCGTTTGGCAAAAAAAACCAGAACCGGTTTAAAAAAACCGGTTTGGCCCAAACCGACCCGAACCGACCCGAACCGCCGTTTGGTAACCCTACTCTATAAACCGGTTTGAAAAGTTAAAAGCTGGTTAAACTGGTCAAAAACCAGTTTGTTAAAAAACCGATTTCAAACCAGTCCGAATCGGTTTGACAGGTTCGAGTATTCGGTGAGACAAACCGATTTGTAACCCGAACCGGTTTGAACCCCTCACAAAACAACAAATTCGGTTTTGACCTGAACCGTTTTGGGTAAATAAACGTTTGTACACCTCCAGGCACTTGGGCCTTAAGCGCTTTTTGATGACTCACCTCACATTGGCAAGACATTTTCTTGCACTTTTCCACAAATGGCAAATTCTCATCGGTCTATACTTTTTTTAATTAAGAGTAACCTAAACCACAATTAGTTATGATCTTTAAACATTATCCGAATACAAATAAAAAGAATTTATGATTAACAACTCGACCCAAATAAATCAATAACAAACTCAACATAGATTTCGTTACTAAAAAAGTGTATACATTCGACGCGTTTGGTTTCAGGTTAAATAATAATAAGTTAAACCGAAACTAACGGTTGTAATTTATTTACTTGTCACATATTATATAAACATGTAGCGTGTTTCTTACCTCAAACTCTAAATTTATAACGCTATATTACATTATAACATAATTGTGAGATGTATTGTTTTCTAGAGAGAGCAACCTTAAGTAAGAAGAAAAAATAACATTGCACAAACAAAAAGAATAACTATTATGATTATGTAACAATGTATCATTATAGTGCTTTGTTGTATTAACAGCGGCTCAATCCCTTCTGGCTACCCATATATACTATTTTTCTTTTTCTCCCTTCCATGTTGGTCGTGAATTTCTTTCACCTTACACCCATTAAAGATGATTTAGGTATCTTTTATAAAAAACATTGTCAAAGATTATTATTAAAAACTTGAAAAAGTCGAGAACTCAACTAATACTTATATATTTAGTAAAGAAACGCTTCCTTCACGTTTTAGCTTTATTTATATCATTATCAACTCAACGTTTAAAAAGGTTGGTTGGAATTTATGGATAAATAATAAATTTAGGTGAAATAATCCCTTTAATACGTGACGAGTAAAAGTGTTAAAAAGGACATAAAGTGAGGTCTATAAATAAGATAACTTTAAAATTAAGCAAACAATAAAAATTGTTGGTGGATTATGTTTCAAATCATGGATCAAGTGCCCACTCATAATTAAAGTCCACCTTTTCCGGAACAAAATCTAAATTTTGGATTTATTGAACTATTTTAAATGCATTCTCTTTTAATTCACCAATATAATTGTGTTTATTTTGAAATAAAACGTAAAATAAATCGCGATATGTAGTATTTACACTCGCAGTCACCATAACCGTATCTATATATAATACTAAAAGAGTAACTTACGAGGACACTTGGCATATTTTTAGGCCCCTTAAGTTTATTTTTTCGTCTCTCTCTCTCCTCTTAAATAATTGTCTAATTAAGAAATATTAATAATTTTAACTCTTTTTTAGATTAAATTTTTAATAAATTAAGAAATATGTCTTTTTATTAAAGTTATTTTTAGAAACAATTTTAGATACAATTAACAAAATTTTTCTAAAACATCTATCTTTTTTTAAAATATAAAATATTTTAAAATTGGTATTTTTAAAAAGCATATTTTTTATAAACTAAAAACAATTAAAATTAGGAGTTATAATAAAAAAAAATTTAAATAACATTTTTAATATGATTTGTTTTGAATAAAATGTTTAACTTTTTGAAAAGAAAGTTTAACAAAGTAATATCGCTATTTTATTACTTATAGTTATTACTCATATGTAATTTAATCATATCTTATTTAAATTATCATTTATACTTTATAAAATTTATTATATTTAATAATTTATTTTTTCAAACCGTATAATACACGGGTTTACTAAAGTTAGTATTAAATAAATATAATCAACAAACTAATCAGAGATATTATGAACATTTATAGCCCGATCAACACGATTCAATACTATATCTATATTTGATTACAGGGTCAAAATAATTCGAAATTGATTTAATTATTGCACATAACTTTTCAGTGTATATTATTCAAATCTTAATTTTTTCATACTAATCCTCACACCCACTTAATATCTAGCTCACGATTTGACCCGTCAAAAGTATTTCTTTAAGTCTAAAAGAAGACAGTTTTATTTGACTGTATATTTCACTATGACAATAAACAAAAGTTTAGGTAAATCTCTGTCAAATGTCAATTTATACTTGAAAGAGTCTATTTTTACGCATGATCAGCTTTATGGCATCTTGTCACAAGTTAGGAGTAAAGATTGATTGAAATTTTAGCTTTTGATAATGAATGTAAACCTACTAATGTTACTACAAATGTAGTTTACAAGGATGTTTTTGCTTATTTATGACCTTATAATAAAAAATTATTTCTATATTTAATATATAACACACTTGATTTTATTTTTATTTTTATGTTATTTAATAATTAACTATTCATATTTTCTGTAAACAAGGGTAACTAAAGCTAGTATCATATATTGATGTTATTAAATATGGTACAATACATTTGTTTGTTTTTATTCAAATTCAAACATTACAACCTGTAAAGTAATATATAATACTAAATAACTAAATACGGACAATTTAGATATTTTGGTATTCCAAATGCAACCTTTTCAAACAGCGCGTGTCAAACTTTTCGTACCTTCCGGATAATAAGAGCACTTCTATTTTATTTTATTTTATAATTACATTAAAAATTATTATTTTTTCTATTTTTTCAATTAAATAATATGTTTTTATTCATTTTTCGTTAACTTTTCTTTCTGCTTCACTCACAACCATTTTAAAAAATACTAAAAATTTTATAAGGGTTGAACAGTAACATTTTATCTCTCCTCCACTCACAACCACTCAAACCATTTCATATAATATAAAAACTTCCACTCACATATTTTTAAGAAGAATGGGCTGTGAAGCTCTAATGTAAATTGCAAGATGATCTCTCTTAGAAGCTGTTTGGCAATTTCTGAATGAATAAATGTTGAAACCAATAAGAGGTATGAACCAATAAGTGCTGAATCAATTTAAGTCTGTTTGGTTAGATATCTGGACAAATCTTTTAAGAGATTTAATTGTCTTATTTAAAATATATATTTACATAATATCTTAAGTCCCATAAGGCACATAAAGTGATAAAACACAATTCACCTTTAAGGTTCAATCATAGTCACTGCTTCTTTTCACCCCATCATCAAAAAGTTGTCAAATTTTCTTCAAAATCTTCACAGAAAAGGTGGATCTTTCAATCTTCATCGACTAACCATGAAGATATCTCTTGAAACTCGAAGATCATCAGCAAAATCAAACAAACCCAATCCTCTTCAAAGCCAAAATTCCAATCGCGTCTTCGGTCTCCCCTTCCACTACGACTCACCGCCGGCAGCACCGCTGACTAGACCCCTCGTAGTCACCCTCACCGTCGCCCCTCGCCGTCACCGGCTGACCTCCGCTCCATGTCTGACTTGGGTCAGATCTTGGTTTAGGTCTGACTGAATAAGTGGTTTCGGTCAGACCTCTTCTCCGGTAAGAGGTAACCAACCAAACATTTCACGTCTGACCGAGTCAGCGTGCGGCACGTCTGACTGGGTCAGTCAGGCCCAACTAAACAGCCCATTAGAGATTCAGAGTGGATTACCAATCTTATCATATAATACATTAAAAATCACTATCTTTTCTCTCTTATTGTATTTTAAATAATATTTTTATACCTTTATCATTACTTTTTTTCTTACTCATCCACTAACAACCAATTTCAAAAATGTTAAAAATTTGTAAAGATTGAACAGTGATTCCCAGATATACGATAAATAGTAATATTTTTTCTCTAATTCATTCACAGCCATTCAAAACCATTTCATATAATATAGAAAAAACACTTACATCTTTTTAAGGATTTCACTATGAATGCTCTAAATCTAAACATATAAACATTATTTTTTATCATTTATACTTTTCTTCTTTAATTGTCATTTTGCCACACACGATTAAAGTGATGGTCAAAATTTGGTATCATCAAGATAAGTAATATGTTTGTTTAAATATAGCCGTATACTTTTATTATCATACTAAAAGTATAAAGTTTAACCAAGTTTATGATAAATAAAACTTCTATTTTCTTCTGGTATATTTCAGTTTATATAATGTTGACTTAACTATCATAGTAACATAAAAACATACATAAAAATATAAACTTAAAACTGTGACTTTCCTTGTTTTCAGTCATGGCATATTGGCATTGTAATGGTTTTACGTGATGCTACGACTTGGAACCTTACTTAGGCTATTTTACATAAAGTTTGAAAAAAAATTATTTACATTTATTTTAGTTGTCATGTAAACATTAAGATATATTAATGAAATCATACTAATTTCCATCGTTGGTGAATAGTATTTTGGCTATAGTCTCACATTGTTTTTCAAGATAAATGTTTGTATATTGATTAATTGACGCATGTAATGTAAAAGTACTTGGTCACATGTTAATATATAGTATATAAAGACACTTTGCACTCAGTTAGAGATTTCAATCTTGTAAATTTTTTTAATTTGATTCTATAGGGACAGGATTTTTTTAATTTTTTAATTTTGACTCTATAGGGACGACTATTTTACTCTATAGGGACGAAAGTCGTCGCTATAGAGTGCAGACCTCTTAAATCGCATTTCAGACCTTTTGCCCCTTTTTTCACCCCAAAAACTCAATTTTTCTCCCGATTTTCATCTCGGTTTATATGTGTATTGGTATCAAATGAAGTGTTTGAAGGTAAGAATGATGTTATTTTATTATAATGAAGTTATATAATCTTGTTTTTATAAGTTTTATCTAAATTTTTATGTTTTAGGTGAGATTAAAGTTTAAAGTTTGAAATTAAAGGATTTGAAGATTTGAAGGTATGAAATTCGTTTAAAGCTTATGATTTAAGTGTGTTTGGGTCAAAATGACCCGTTTGAACTAACTTTTGATTGATTCTAGCATGCTTAAATGTGTGTTTGGGTGAAAATGACCGTTTGAACTAACTCTTGTGTGATTCTAGTATGTTTAAATGTGTGTGCGCCAAAATGACTCATTTGAACTAACTTTTGATTGATTCTAATATGTTTAAGTGTGTTTGGGTCAAAATAACCCATTTGAACTAACTTTGGGTGATTCTAGTATATTTAAGTGTGTTTGGGTCAAAATGACCCGTTTGAACAAATATTCAATATGTTTAATGCAGGAAAGAATTCAAGAGGAGTATGTGAGATCCTCTAGCGAGACGGTGGAGACTCATCTGCTGTTGATGAGATTCAATGCATTGAGCGTGCCTTAGGTCAAAGGCGAGGACATATACGAGGTGTGGTCGCGTGGTGAGGACATCCCACCCTAATTTTTTGTAGCTCGCAACTTCCTCCAAAACATTTGCATGATGAAGTTGCAGAACTTAAACAACAGCAACAACAAAATCAAGAAACTATACAACAACAACAACAAATACAAGAAATGCAACGATACTTCAAGAGCAGATGGAAATGATGCGCTACTGGCAGCAGCAACGACCACCTGGTGGTCATTAGCGTTTGTATTTTTGTTAGATGTTGAACTTTAAACTAATTGTATGAATTATCTGTTTGTTAAACTTATATTTGAAGTTATATGAATTATTAGTTTGTTAAACTTGCATTGGATTTTCTTGATTATATGTTTGTTAATTTTTTAAAAAAATAAGGTTCTGCATAAAAAAAAAATAATATAATAAAAAATGAGATCAATAGCGACGGCATGTCGTTGCTATAGAGTATTTTCTTTTTTTTAAAAAAATTAAAAAAACCCCTATAGCGACGACAGGTCGTCGCTATAGGTATTTCCCTTTTTTTTTAAAATAAAAAACACCTATAGCGACGACATGTCGTCGCGTTGCTATATTCATTTTTTATTTTTTTTATTTTTTTTTATTCGATAAAATCAGAAACCACGACACTTATAGGAACGATTTGTCGTTCCTATAGAAAAACTTATGCCGACGACCTCTATCCCGACGCATATCAGCCTATTACAACTAACTTTTGCGAACTAACTCTATAGCGACGACATGTCGTCGTTATAGGTAAACTATAACGACGACATGTCGTTGCTATAAGGTGTCATATTTTCGTTGCTATAGACCCAATTTCTTGTAGTGATAGTTTTTTTTATAACTTTTAGAGTACGATGTTTCATAAAATTCACAATACATCGTTGCTTGATGATTTTTATTTACATTCTACATAAATTTCATTAAAATCTGCCGCCACGAACGTAGAAGTCGTTAAGGTGCTTCAAAATCTCAATTTTGATACATTTTTTTTCATTTTATCTAACAACTTTTAAAATATAATTTTTCTACACCCTCACAAAACGCAAGTTCACCCACTCATTTCTTGTTATTACTTAAAAATTTAATCAAACTTTTACAGAAGACCGTACTACAAACTTTTACAACATATTCAAGGCTTTTATGATTAATTTATAATTAGATCACATAATTAACCACATGTAAACATTTATATTTTAATAAAACCTTGAGTTAATTACACAAATGGTGCATGTGGTTTATCTAAAATAACAGGTTTAGATACTAAGGGTTTTTTTGTAACAGTTTGGGGTATTGTGTTTTAAATTTTATAACGAGTTAAGGTATTAAGACTAACAGACGTTAGTTTTTCTGTTAACTTTAAATAAATTAACCAAAATGTCCACCATCACTACCATCTACCCACCATCACCATTATCTATCACTGTCCCCCCAACCACCAAGCCCACCACCCAACCCTCCTACTCAACGGGCCACAAGCCACCAATGAACACCCACGAGCACCACTATAACCACCATCTACCCATCATCACTATATCATCACCCCCATCACAGCATCATCATCATCGCATCATCACCACTGCGCTGCATCATCACCACCATCGCAATATCATCGTCGTCATCATCATCTCTAGTCTTCCAAACGTTCGCCCACCACCACAACCATTTGTCTGCCACCCTTTCCCCCTCCCAAATTCGCCATCGCCACCACCACCGCCGGCGCCATCCATCACCACCGGCTATCCCCAGCTCTACCAACACCACATCTGATACTTAAACCTAAACCTCTTTCACAATCAGCTTCCCAGAATCCTTAGAACCTAAAACTTTCTTAGAACCCTAAAACCCAATTGGGGATACTTGATTTTAGGGCTTATAAATAGATATTGAACCCAAGGTTAGAACCAACATCAATGGTCGTTCGGGAGATGAAGCAGCGATGGTGGTGGTGGTTGCACGGTCGGTCGTTGGTGGTGGTGAAGATGAAGATGAAGATGGCGTTGTGGTGGGTGGTTGTTTTTTTTCAAGAGCTGAAGATGATGACGGTGGTGGCTGGTGGTACTGGTGTGGGGCGGGCATGGTGGTTGGTGAAATTAGTCTAGAACTGAAGGTGAAAGTATATATATATTATATATATATATATATAGTGTTGTGTGTGTGTGTGTGTGTGGTGTGTGTGTGTGTATGTATATTAAGTTACACAAATAATCTTTTATTTATATTAAATGACACAACCAGTCCCTCTATTTATATTAATAGTTATTGTAAAGTGAAAAGATAAAAATGTCTTAGATTTAACGAAAAAGTTAATGTCTGTTAATGTTAATACCTTAACTCGTTACAAATTGAAAACACAATACTCAATCTGTTACAAAAAGCCTTATTACCTAAACCTGTTATTTTAATAAACCACAAAGACCATTTATGTAATTAACTCTAAAACCTTATTTCATCCCACTCCAATGTTCTAAAAGTCTAAAACAAGCGTAAATATCACAAAAACCACAGTTTTTAAAATTCAAAGAAACAAAAAAGAAAACCTAATTTGAACAAAGAAAAACTCAAAAGACCAAAAACTTGAACAAGTCAACAAAGTCAAACCAGCGCGTGCAGCTCACACATCTTCCTCCTTCTCCAAACCGCGTGTGGTATCATATACAAAAATAATATCCACGTCATCACCTCAATACAGCCGGATAAAAGCACCGTCCTTGTTCCTTACACACACCACCACCATACTTTTTCTCTCAACTTCCACCACCCAACACCGTCAACCACCACACAACCACCGTCACCACCGACGAACCACCGTAACACTCATCCTAGGGTGCTAATTCATCACTACTAACTCAAACAGAGCTCCGACGGATCAACACATCCATCAAAGCTCCACCTCGGCGACATACCGGAGTCATGTGTCGCACTGGGGTTAACCTACTTAGATCGCCGGAAATTTGCAAGTTATCGAGAGTAATCGAGCGTTCAGAGATGCTTCATCTGCTGATTTCATATGGGACGCTAAATTGCCCCAAATTACCACCATCTAATCGACCAACACCTCGATAACAACCATAGCAATTTGGGGAAACATGAAATTTATGCTCGATTGACGAAGCCTGTGAGATTTGACGCCGGGACAAGACGGTTCGATTTCACCAATTTGACTATTCACATTTGTTTGATTTTGACTGTAAGAACATCGATTTGATGGTGTATTGTTGATTGATTTAAATTGTTGACTTGATGTTCATGAAAAGTCAAAATTGTAGCTATGAATGATATGTGAGATGTTTGTTGTAGGAATTTTGGTTGGATAAGAGGAGTGGAGATTATGTGTGTCGATTTCTTCTAAGGCATTGAGCATCACCGGAATAGATGATCGGAGATACTGGAACTTTATTCCGACCGATGAATCAAGGTGAATTTCTTTGGTGATATTATGCATCTTTTGTTTACGATAGCTATGTTAGAGTGAGATTATACTGTATGCGTATTATTGTTTTATGCATTTTTGATAGCTATGTCACGAGTGAGACCATACTGGGTTTTTTTAAGTGCTACGCATATCTTTTTTTTTACGATAGTTTTGTTATAATAAGATGTTAATTAAACAAAAACTTTGCTATGAGTGAGAATTTGATGCATACCTTGTTTATGATAGTTATGCTATGGGTGATATTATACTGGGTATGATTGTTATCTAAATGCTTGATGAGTGAGATTATGCAGTGAGAATTTTAGTCATTTTTTAAAAATTAACGGAAAAAAGTTAACTGTCTTCCACATCAGTGACTTTTTATGTTACGTTTTGACAAACATTTGGGCTGACTTTGTGATTTTTTAAACTGGTGATTAAAGTGAAAACAAACTTAAACACAAGGACCTTTCATGTAATTAACTCTAAATTTTATTTGATCAGATTTCATACAATTGCATACCTACAACAAATATGGTGGTTGGAGGTGGAAGGAGACATTGACTTCCGGTTTCCAACGGGGACGTACTATTGTTGTTCAAGCTTCGGTTGGGGCGGTCCACGAAGAGGCCCGGGCGCAGGGTTAACCATGAGGGGGTTCATGGTGGGACATTAGCCAGTCCAGTTCCACCTACCACAGATGACGGTCAACACGCTGTTTCTAAGTGTTTTTTGGAGAAATGGGGAGCTGGGAGTATCACCATGTGGGGATTTTGTGGTTGATGATTCGAACGTATCTACGAAGGTGAAGTTTTCTTTGACGCAGATCGATTGCACGCATACGAAAGGTGGTCTTTCTGTGATTCGGTTCTTATATGTCCTAGTAACTTGGTTAAAGATTTTAGAGCTTTATTATAGCGGGACAATTGTATGTTTTAGTCACAATTTTTGTGGTTTAGACCTTAGAACGTTTTGTTCCTATGACATATTGATGTATGTTTCATGTTGTAAACATTGTAACATATAAAGTTTTGACAATTAAGGTTTTGAATAAGGGCACTGCTCAAAGAACACCCGCAAAAGGGGTTTAACAAATATAAACCCTTTGCATTTGTTACATTAGTCGTTTCGACAGTTCCTGATAATACCGTACAATCATAAAAATCAATTAAATCAATAAAGAGATGTATTGTTACATAGTTGTTTCACTTGTTCCTATTGATACACGTACAATCTTAAAAATCAATCAAATCAATAAAGGGATGAGTTGATAAAGAGTCGATCATTAGATTTTAACCGTCGTATAGCCTCACCCTTAAGTAACAGCGGTTATTTACCAATGTTTTTAGCTTCTTAGTCAAATACTATTGTTGAAAATGTGTTACAACTTACAAGAACATTAAAATTCTCATCTCAACAAACTATAAAAATGATTCGAGAAACAGAATTGTCAGGGATTAACTTCATCCAAAACTATCAGCCATAATATTAAACAATATCTTCAAATCTTATAAGTGAGCCATACAAACCATAAGGTTACAAGAACATTAATACGCATTTACAACATAATTTCTGAAGTGAGTCGTACACAGGATATTAATACGGTAAAAGCAGACGCAACATATATTATTGCCATTGTTGACACAATAAATAATCATACACGAAACATCGTATGTAACTGCAATATATATGAATATTATTAACACTATTGATATCTAGGTTGTGTAGCAACCACCATCGTCTGCTTCAAGGCGTTTTCGACTTGGGTGCCGAGGAAGCAACTGCAAAAACCAAATCGAATATCATTGTAACTAATCCATGAGTAGCAACAGATAATCATTTTACATTAATAATCTTGCATCGGGCTATGAATCAATGATCGTACCTGATAACAAGATATGAGCGAGGTGGTGAACCCAAGGCTCCTGTAACGCGTGGAGTGATCTTTTTGGGTGACAGTTGAAGCAGCCCAACAGCAACCACTATATCCATCGCTGCTTTGATCAACGCCAATGACCTCTCGTTTGATGCATAAGTTTTGCACAATATTGTTCATTCTGCAACCAAAAGAAGTAAGCACAACCGAATAAATTATCATGAAACAAAGTGCAAATCTGTTTAAAAAAGGTTATGATCTACACGATTCACAAACCTTGTATTTATCAGTACCCTTGAGTTCCTTGCTCATTTTCTTCATTGATTTTGAAGCCTCCCGAGCTCTCCTAACTGAACAAAACAAATAATGCATTTAATAATATAATAATGAGAAAGGCGATAAAGAACATCCAAGTGTTGAACACGCGAGTCATCATGTACCTCAACTAAAGTAGAACAGACCGAAGAACCCATCCAAAAGAAGAGCGATATCCTGCCAATTATTTCTGCCCGCTCTTTGTTCTAACAAAACCAACAATTTCAAGATGACATTTTTATTCATGTTATATCATTATGCACTTTGTAGATTAGATTATTATGAAATAATGAAATCCAGGTAGAAAGTATACTCACACACCTTGTAAATGCCTGATCGATGGAGCCAAACAATTTGGTCAAGGAACAAGAAAGTCGACAACAATGCATTTTTCGACTGGAACAAAACATCGTGATCAGGGGTATATTTAAACGAAGAAAACTTAAAAATCGAAGAAAAAACATACCTTCCAAGTAAAACAATTGGAAGGGGAGTTCCTGGAGCGGTTGGCTGATAAGAGCATGCAAATCATTGACGAACTGCAAATACAGAGTTAAAAGTAGAAACAGATTTGAACGATGAATCATATGCAGAAAAGTTAAATTGCTTATTTACAAACTAAACCTTAAAAAGACGGAAAACTTTCCTAGCCAGGCTAGTTGACTTGTCAACATTTGGGCAGTGCCCGCCTCACCATTACTCACGAACTTGGACCCATATTGTATCGCTCTGCATATCTTATCTCGCGCTTCAGCTTTGTTCAAATACAGAACAACTAGACCAAGTTCTTTCTTGCAACGTCTAGCGTACTCATTTTTAAATTTATTGTTCCTGGAAAGCAACCATCAATGAAACAATCAATCAATCAAACAACATCGGGTATATACGTTATTACTATGTATAATTCCAATAAACCAATCAAAGCTTAATCAACAAACATACATAATACATTATCTGTTACTACACATATAAGATGACCTCACAATTTCAAAAACTTACTTGCATTTTTAAGAATCATGAAGCTAATTACCTTCTTGGCCATACCATGATTTAGGTCAGTGGTTTCTTTCATATATTTAAGTGTAATGAAACTATTTAATAAATAATTTAATAGTCAACTTATTATAATTCAACACTGTGTAAAATCTGAAAGAGTAAGTAACCGATCCTTATCTCTCAATAACGTCATAAGCCTCTATAATGTCTACACATCTCAGTTAAACAGCTAGGGTTACTAATTTCTTCCAAAATCAAATCAAAAGCACAAACAATCAAGAACAACTCCATATCCAACAAATTAAGATCCACAGTGATAAATTACTCCTTGTTCAAGCAAAATTTCAGAAAATCAACACTTAAACGTCAAAATATCCTACTTTAGACGTCAAATCCATAATTGAATCCAAAGTAAAAAAGCTAGAAGACACAAACATGATCAGTAAACATGCATATCAGTAGTTGCATCAAAATTAACATAAACAGAACGATAATACGAAAGAAAGATCAAATTATAGATATATATGATTACCAGATGAAGAGAAGAGCAAAAAATTTAGGTATCAAAGTATCTCTCTCCTCTTAGTAAATAACGCACATGAGTGTGCGTGTGTGTGTGAGGAGAGAAACCGATTGGATTGTGTGCCGAGCCGTCTTTACTTCTAAATCACAAAAAATAGAAATTAAAATAGAATGAATTTTTTTTCTTTTATGTTTTTTTTTTTAATTTAAAATAAGGAGATATGATAAGGGCATGTTTGGTCCTCTATTTTCTGAAGTGAAATAGATTACAAATTACGAAATATGAACTGTTTTTTTATTTTATTTATTATTATGCATTGAATAAAAAAGACCATGAAGGAAAGTATATGTGTTTTTGAATAGTAACAATGGACTGTCAACACTAAACAGACATAAAACATAGGCAACGTTTTATCATCTTTGCTTTCAGAAAGTTAAGAGATATTAAAGTCGATATGATTGTTGGTTTAAAAGTTTATGTTTCATTTGTAATTCCAAATTAGTCTAGGGACTGAATGTGTAAAATGTTTGCTATAGTTTGTTTGGCTGTTAAGAGAGTAACTAACTCTCCTATATAACAACTATATGGTTTTTCTTCATTCTTGGAATAATACACTTTCGATTCGTTTTTGTTTCCTGTTCTTGGTACCTGTTGCTTCAATTGGTATCAGAGCGAAGGTTCAGATCGCTCGGAGTATCTCGATGGAAGGACTGGATCCCGATACTCGATTCGAATTACTTAGAGAAGAACGAAGATGCGGCGGAAGCTACTGGAAATAATCAAATCATAGTTCGTGACAACTTCACTACGATGCCGTTACAATGTCGATTCTCACGAACACCACTTACACGATTGATCAGTGAAGTTGAAAGCAATTTTCAATGTACATGGTTTGTGGGAGGTAATAGAGCCAGTGGAAGGAGCTCGGGTGGATGAGAAGAAGAACAGTGCAGCCATCGCATACTTATTTCAAGACATGCGGAAGAGATGGTACTTTAGGTGGCCAATTCGACCACGGCGAATGACATCTGGAAATCGCTGAAAACTAGGTTCATAGGTGCTGACAGGGTTAAGAAGGCAAGAATGGACCCTAAAGACTGAGTTTCCAGAGTTTGAAGATGATGAAAAAGGGGAGAAAGTATAGATGAATTTGCAGGGAGGCTTAGTGCAATTGCTTCAAGGGCGACGACTTGGGGAATCCTTTGCAGAAACAAACAGGTTCGGAAGTTTTTGGATGCAGTCCCTGAAAGATTCATACAAATTGTCACGTCGATTGAACAATTTGTGGATCTTGAGACCCTTTTACTTCAAGAAGCAATCGACGGACTAAAGGCTTTCGCGAAGAAAGAACTGGTATGAAAACCAAGCAGCCGAACGTGAAGGAAGATCAATTGTTGCTGACTTACTCTGAATGGCAGAGTAAAAGGAAGGAATTAGATGGAAAACCAAGAAATAGTCGTAGCAGAGATGGTTAAAGACAGTAGCCAGCACTACAACTCCATTGAAAAAGGTAAGTCAGCATCAAAGACTAGAGAACCGAAGGGACAGAGGCCTAAGAAGGACAAATCAAAGATAAAGTGCTTCAAATGTGAGAAACTTGGTCACTATGCATCTGAATGTCCCAATTCGAAGCCACAAGATACGGAATCAAATCTCACCCAACCGAAGTTGAGAAGCCTGCTTTGTTGATACACACTCATAAGAAAGAAAAAAAGAACTGGTGTTCTTGAATAACCACACGGTGCAACCCAACAGGTATGATGTAATCTCGACTGAGTCGATCTCGAGTGACTACTGGTTCTTGACAATGGAGCCTCTAACCACATGTCAGAGAGACAGAGTCTTCTTGAAGTTAGACATGAGCGTGGGTGGAGGGATTAGTGATTTTAGAAGGAAAGAATGGTGAGCAAAGACTGCTGACGATGTGTACTATATTCCCACCTTAAGAACAATATCCTGAGTCTTGGTCAGGCTACAAAAGGAGGATGCTCGGTCAAGATGGAAAAGGAGAACTTGTGGTTACTAGACAGCAACGGAAAGGTGCTCATAAAGGTGGAAAGATCACCTAACCGACTCTATAGAGCCAAGCTAAATATTGGCTCACCTATGTGTTTTCAGGCAGAAAATGAAGAGCTTACCATGGCTTTGGCATGGCAGGCTTGGGCATGTGAACTTTGATTCACTAAAACAAATGACAAGAAAGCAACTGGTGAAGGGAGTCCTAATTATAGACCACCCCTTACGATTTGTGAAGCATGCCTGGCTGGTAAGCCACTCTAGGCAAACTTTCCCTGTCACTCAACATATAGGTCTACGATGCCGTTCCAATTAGTGTCAATGGGACCTATGGGGCCAATAACCCCAGCCTCCCCTGCTGGAAATCGGTACTTCATGCTGTTAGTAGATGATTGTACACGATTTATGTGGGTCTATATGCTGAAGACAAAAGACCAAGCACTAAAGACTTTCAAATCTTTCAAAATAAGGTGGAAAATGAGTTCAATGTAAAGATAATGACTCTGAGGTCAGATAGAGGGGGGGTGGGGATTCATCTCACAAGAATTCAGCCCAAATACTATCAAGCAAGTAGGATTTGTAGGCAACTAAACAGCTCCTTACTCGCCTCAACAGAATGGCATAGTAGAAAGGAGGAATAGATCCATCTTAAACATGACAAGAAACATTATGAAAGGCATGGTGTACCACAACATCTGTGGGTCGAAGGTGTTAGGCATGCAGTATATCCTTATTGAGTGCAAACCAAGGCACTAAAGGATAGCACCCCTATGAGGCTCTCAAAGGGGAAAGCCGAAACTTCAGCACTTAAGAATCTTTGGCTGTATGGTGCATGTAAAAGTGATAAGTAATGCCCTTAGAAGCTCGATGATAGAAGTACCCCCAATGGTCTACTTGGGTGTTGAAGAGGGTTCGAAGGCTCATAGGATGTTGGATGTGTATAAGAACAAAATAGTGGTAAGCAGAGATGTGTACTTTGAAGAAAGTAGAAGGGGGGATTGGAAACCTTCGGAAGAAAAGGGAGTAACTTCGAAAGAAAGGCTGGTGTACCTTCAGAAGAAACTGTTGAAGAGTTTACATTACAAGTGGACCAGACCAAAGTCCTTGTATCAAGGAGGACTAACCACAGTTCAAGGTGAAAACTCTAGGGTACAACTCATGGTTCCAATGGAAAGAGGACACTGAGTACATGACCAGTCTGATGATCAGCAAGTGAGCTAAGAAGGTCATCGAGACCAACTGTTTTACCCTCAGGTTGAATGACTATGTCTTGATGGAGGGTCAAGTATGTCAATTAGAGGTTAGATGAGGAAGAGGCTGTAGAGCTACTCCTAACTGATGATGGTGTGCCAAATTCGTATCGTGAAGCAGCTAAAAGTAAAGAGTGGAAGGCTGCAATGGATGAGGAGATTAAGCAATAAAGAGGAACAAGACATGGTTCTTAACTAAACCCCTATCAAAATGCAACCCAATTGGATTAAAGTGGCTATTTAATTTGAAAAAAGATGTAGTAGGGAATGTGACCAAGCATAAAGCTAGACTGGTGGCAAGGGTTATGTTCAGTAGTTGGGAGTCGTTTTGAGGAAGCTTGTGCACCTGTAGCAAGGATTGAAACCATTAGGTTGATACTTGCTTGTCAGCAAAGTGGGGATGGAAGGTGCATCACCTGGATGTTAAAGTTGCATTTTTACATGGGGATCTGAAAGAGAATGTGTATGTCAAGCAGCCAGATGGGTATGAGAAGAAGGGGTCTGAGCACATGGTGTATAAACTATCAAAGGCCTTGTATGGGCTGAGGCAAGCTCCTAGGGCATGGAATTTGAAGTTGAATGATGTGTTGCTAGAAATTGGGTTTAAAAGGTGTCAGCATGAACATGCTGTTTATGTGAAGCATGAAGGCAATTCAAGATTAATATTGGGGTGTATGTTGATGATTTACTGGTGACATGTAATAATCAGGATGATGTTAGTAAGTTCAAACAACAGATGCAGTCAAAGTTTGAGATGACTGATCTGGGATTGTTATGCTACTACTTGGGAATTGAAGTAGAGCAAGTTAAAGTGGGAATAAAACTCAAGCAGGCTGGTTATGCATCAAAGTTGGTTAGATTGGCTGGGTTAGAAGAGTGTAATGAAGTGAAGGTACCTATGGAACCGGGGCAGAAGTTATCAAAGACAAAAGGGGGAGAAGATGTAGATCTAACTTTGTTCAGGAGGCTGATTGGTTCATTGAGATATCTAACCCATACAAGACCAGATATAACATTTGTTGTGGGTTACATAAGTAGATTTATGCAAAACCCGAAAGAAGCTCATATGAAGGCTATTAAGCACCTTATTAGATATGTGAAAGGGATAGTGAACTATGGAATTAAGTATAGGGAAATGGAAGGTGGAAAGTTGTTGGGTATAGTGACATCAATCATTCAACTGACACAGATGATGGGAGGAGCACATCTAGGAATGTTTTCTATTTTAATGACTCGATTGTGTCTTGGCATTCACAAAAACATCAAACAGTAGCACTCTCAAGCTGTGAGATTGAGTTTATGGCTGCTACTTCAGCAGCATGCCAAGCAGTGTGGTTAAGTGGTTTGCTTGAGGAATTAACAGGTTGCAATCAAGGTAAAGTAGTACTGCTGGTTGATAACAAGTCTGCTATTGCCCTGATGAAAAATCCAGTTTTTCATGGAAGATCAAACATATTCACACAAGGCTTCATTTTATAAGGGAATTCATAGAAGGAATCAAATTCAAATTGAATTTGTTAATGGAGACTTACAGAGGGCAGATGTGTTGACAAAGCCTTTGCCGAGAGTAAAATTTGCTGAGCTTAGATTTTGCTTGGAGTGGAAGATTTGGCGTGATACTTGAAATTAGGGGGAGTTTGTTGGTTTTAAAATTTTGTGTTTCATTTGTAATTCCAAGTTAGTGTAGGGACTGAATGTTTAAAATGTTTGTTATAGCTTTGTTTGGCTGTTAAGAGAGCAACTAACTCTCCTATATTGGCAGCTATATGTGTTTTCTTCGTCCTTGGAATAAAACACTTTTGAATTCGTTTTTCTTTCCTGTTCTTGGTACCTTTTGCTTCAATGATAGTATACATCATATGCAATGTGCATGCATTAACCTTGATAGAAACCCGTGGAAAACACTTTATGGTATCCTAAGTCAATAAGTCAATAAAGCTAGTTTATGTTAGAAACAACTCATCTTAAAATTATTTAATGATACAGTGATTATAAGAATATTTTATAAAATATATAGTAGGTGAATTTTATTATATGTATATATTTTTAATATAATAATATGGAATGTAAATTAGAAACCTACATGTTTGAAATTCCAAACAATTCAGCAGTTTAATATAATATTTCCCCTTATTGACGTTAGCTTTTTAACGGTTTTTTGCTCTTGTCAATTGTGACCAAATTAATAAGTTACCAACTATATCCTTTGAGGTTTCAGAAATTGTGAAGAAAATCCTTTATGTCAGTTGAAACTTGAAACTCACGATTAAACATTAACCCTCTAAGTGTATCATTATAATTAAAGGGAATTAAGAGCATTTACAGTCCGTTTCTCATTTTCATGTAAGTGGATGCCCTATATTATAGGATATGGTTGTGAGTGGTTGTGAGTGAAAAAGAAAAAAAAATTACGGGGTTGTACCATGATTCCTCATATTTGGGGAATCACGGTATAACCCCTATAGATTTTTTAATATTTTTAAAAGTAGTTGTGAGTGGATAAAAAAAAATGTAATGATAAAAGTATGAAAAATTATTTAATTATAAAAAATTTTTTTTTTTTTTTAATATAGTTATAAGAATGTTGATGTGAGAATAAGATCCTCATGTGCGAATTGATTTAAAAACTGTTAATTGAAAATTAAATCATACACTGGTCACCGGGTAGATAATGAGAACAATGGATCAATAAGGGACTATTTGTGACAAACTACATAACATGAAGGGTGTCTTTTGCCTCCTTTATAAACCAATCACTTTGTCCAAACCTAAAACCATAGCTTGTACAATGTGCATTAAAATCTGTACATCTTTTACCCATTAGTTTTTCAGATCTGATTTTTGTGCAGTGATAGTAGGTCCATAAAATGAATCTTTTGGTTTTTGAAATTTGAATTGTGGAATTGGATGTTTAAATTCTTCCTTCATTTCTTCACTCCAATGACACCCACTTGAACTTCATCTTCTTTAATCTTCATGGGGCTGGTAAATTTCCCAATTTGATCTAACCTGATTTTAACTGCTATTACACTCAAATTGCTTGCTGATTTTGCTTCTGTAATAATGCCTTTGATTGTGAAGTATTGTTCTTTATCAATTCAATGTCAAAGCTTGTGTTTTTAAGATCAAATGCTGATTTGTTATTCTCATACTCATCTGAGATTGATTTCATTCTCGATAATACGTGCATTCTAATTCGCATCAATGGTGTTTCAGGATCAAAGATTTAAATTGTGAAATACAATTTATAGGATGAAATCTTTGAGATTGTTTCTCAAATCGTGTTGCAAGTAACAAATCTTTGGGAGTACATCTGATTTTCTTCTGTGTTCATCACTTAATCGTTGTTTATGCTTTCCAGTTTTAGGATTAGGGTTTTAAAGATCAAATCTTTGGTGGGTATTTGTTAACCTTGTAAGAAATTGATTGTTCAATCCTTGCTTGTGCTTTCTAATCTTAGAACATATTGTTTCAAAGATCAAATTTTAAGAAATTTAGTGTTTAATCTTTAGTTGCACTATTTGAAGTAGGATAACATTGTTCTTGAAGCTTAGTCTTGGTAAATGCTTATGAACAAAGCAACAAATTTTCAAATCCAAGGCAATGCTGATACTAACTTGTGAATCATGCTTTATAACTTGCACAATACTTGAATTTGTGAATTTGGGCAAAAGTGCCACCCTCAGAAACTACTTGTCAAATCCAAGATTGTGCTTTCCCAATTGGGAAATGTATGTTTTCTATAAAGTTAAATTCTCTGTTCTTCTTACAGAAGCAATAGCTATTAAAGGATTTTGAGCATATTGAATGATTGAAGGAGACCAATCACCTTGGAGGTATGCAGTTGATTCTGTATCATTTTCCCCTTTATGTACACACTTTGAGAAGACATATCTAATTGTATTTCAAACATTTTATGCATAAGAGTTGAGTGGATAATTGAATTTGTTCTACTGTTGTGCTCACTGAATCATTAGATTTGTTCAAATTTGAATTGACCACCACATGTTTGATAATTTTCCTCAGAGAAAATGGACTCCTTACCAGATGCTATTGTCCAATACATTTTGTCAAGTTTGAGCAATGCAAAAGACGTGGCATCTTGTAATTGTGTCTCCAAGAAATGGAAAGAGTCTACACCTTACATTAAGAGCCTTTACTTCCCTCGTAGCATCTTTGACCATCTTTCACATGGGCAAACTCCTGATAGCATTGTGATGAAGATAATGTCATCGATTTCTCTGCTAGAAGAGCTTGTAGTTTATTGTCGGTTTACCAGCACAGGGCTGGCTTCTTGGCTATTACTCGTGGGCCCTTCTTTGAAAAAACTTGAACTCCGTATGGATGATCTTGTGGACCAAAGTACACCTATTGATGGCCCTTCTAAACTTGAATGCATTCAAGCTGCAAGAAACCTGGAGTCATTAAGACTTTGGGGTGTGTTAATGCTTCGTGCCCCGAAATGGGATGTGTTTCAAAAACTAAAGAATCTTGAAATTGTTGGAGCAAAATTGGAGGATTCAGTGCTGACCGAGGCTCTTCGGTCAACTCCTAACCTTACACATCTTGTACTTCTTGGATGTGAAGGTTTGAGGAATGTTTGGATTGAGCTTCTTGAGCTTAAACACTCTAAACTTGATTTTTATGGTTTGGGTGGTTGCTCACTCACACTAAAGACTCCAAAGATTGAATATCTTGAGGTTCAAGGGTGTAGCTGGATCAGGGTTCCTGAGACCAACTGCTTAAAGAATCTTTCCATCGCTAATAATGCTGGTAAACACTCAAGATTAGTCATATCCTAAATCCAAATTTGATCCTTAGTATATCTTATGTGTGCGCCTTTGAGGCGTTTTGATGTGTGTTTAAACAATAGAACACATTCAAACACCCTTCATTTCAGTCTAGTTATGGAAAGATGTTAAAATATGATTGTTGATCTTGTTGCTTGTAGGGAGAGTTTACATGGTGGACTTTGGTAAGCTCATGGTGCTTGAGTCATTATCCATTAGAGGTGTTCAATGGTGTTGGGATGCAATAAGCAAAATGCTTCAAATCACAAGTGAAGTTCAGCATCTTTATATGAAGATTGAATTCACTGGAGACTTTGAAGCTCTTCTCCCCTTCCCAGAAATCAATTTTGCTGACTTTTTCAGAAGTCATCCCAAGCTCAAATCTTTCGACATCCATGGTGCAATGTTTGCAGCTATGTGCCATAAGAACAGTCTAAAGAGCGTACGTTTTATAACAGTTGATTATCTAATTATTTAATGTCACAATTATAAAAATATGTACAACTAAAACACTCATAATTACTTGCTGAAACATGAATCGAATCTTGATTCTTTATTCTTGGATCGCGTTTTTTTACAGGTGGATTCGAGTTTTGTGATTCCATGTCTTGAAGAGGTTGTGGTCACTGTGAGATCACCGTTGAATGCTGAGCTGAAGATGAGCACACTTGAGGCGTTGGTGAAGTTTGCGAAGAAGTTAAAGAAGATGAAGATCAAGATACTTCAAATGAAAAGTGGACACTGCAGTGCAGATGATTTTTTTGAGGAGATATGCAAGTTTAGATTCATGAATCACAAGTTAATCACAATAGAATAAGATTAAAATCAATGCTTTTTATTCAATTCATTGCTATAATTGGATCTTATGATTGTTGTTGACTGTAGAACTTTAATTACTCTAATTAATTTTGATATCATCATGTTAATCAATTTTGTTCTCAAGTGTCTATGTTCTTTAAGGAGCTCCATGTGGTACTTTAGGCTTGTTGGCCAGGTTGAGTAACATGTCAAAACATGTAAACTTTATGGATTAGGTTGGGGACCACCCATGATTAAATTCTTTGTAGATGTTCTTCTAATTTAGAAGTTAAATTTTGTCTTTGAAATGGTCAGAAGTTTTTTTTTATTAACATTAGATGTTTGGTTTGAGGCTAAACATGTCAACTGCTATCATTCCTTCGAGGGTGACACATATTATATGAAATATAAGGTTTACCAAGTCCTGTAAACAAAAATTATTATTTTTATTAGATGAATACATACTCAAAATCCGCTAAAAGGGTACTTTACTTTTCATGACATTCTTTTATTTACTTAACTTCTTACATAAATGGTTTTAAATTAGCTAATGTGTTGAATTTTCACACTTCACTTCTTTAAATTGCTTGAAATTAAGTTTTTACACTGCTCAATTCAAGCGCATTGACTTCATATTAATCCTAAGATCAAGTCTACTAAAAAAGTTCTTGAAGTATAAATGCTTAGACACATATTTGTCACGAGTTCTCTTTTATGTCAATCTTGAACTCATAAGGACTTTTCACAAGCCACTTACATCATATATTGTCATCGCTTTATCTTTATGTATGACTCATTTAAGTTGATAATATTCTTAAATCATCTCCACCTCCATCGATCCAAGGCAAACAAATTCTCAGACGATTTTCTATGGACACCCCCTCTCCCTCTCTCATAAAGCTTTACTCCAATGCCCTTCCACACAGGCGCAACTAGACATGGGCAAAAAAAACCGGTTTGGGTTCCAAACCAGTTCGAAAACCGTTTTTTTGGGTTCCGAAACCGGTTCGGTTCCAAACCGGCCCGCCGAGCCTAAACCGGTTCGGTAGATGGGGTGCTCAAACCGGTTTATAAACCGGTAGGTTCCAAACCGGTTTTATTTTTTTAAAAAATATAGCCGTTGGGAGCCTCTATATAAACGTTTTTGTCATTTTTTATCAATTTAACCCCTTACACTACTATAAATAAGTAGCGAGTTTTTGGTTGAATCACAACAATAACAACTCTCTCTACACTTTAAAAACTTAAAAACCCTCACTTTCTCTTCACAACAATAAATAACTCTCAACAATGGCTTTTTCTAGTGCTCAACTTTTGAGTGGTTGTAATGCATCTTCTCAAAATGTGGTTGTTCGGGTTATCCATACTAATAGAAACCTGGAGATTTGGTGCAACTACGATTTGTGTGAAATATCAACGGATCCGAATAAGGCTCGATGCAAATTGTGTTTCAAATTTTTTTCAAAGAATGCGAATTCTACTTTGAAAAATCACATTCAATTAAAATATTGCAAAGCTTTGAAAGGGGAACTGTCTCGATGTCACACTTCGATGACAAACGGCGGTAATTTATGGGCTTACAACATTAATGCGGTTCGAGAGCAAATGACCCATTTTGTGATCCAAGAAAGCTTACCATTCAAGCACTTTGAAAATGAACGTTTGACTCGGGCTAATTCAACGAACTCTCCAACCGCGATACACACATGTAAGTCGTGTTACACTTAGAAATATTGCTTAAAATATGGTAAAAAACTAAAAATGAATTAATTTCTTATTTAGAAAATTTACAAACCGGTGTTAACTTAACTAGTGACGTTTGGTCGACTCCTCACGGTTCACCGGACTCGTACATTTGTGTCACCCCCCATTGGGTTGAACCCGATTCGTGGCAAATAATGAAACGTAAGATTGCGTTTGAATTGTTTGATTATCCTTACGCCGGTCAAAATATTTTTTATCTTATTGACAAAGTTATAAAACATATAAACTGGAAAACAAAATCTTGTCAATATCTTTTGATAACGTGTCAGATAATACGCTTGCGATAGAACATCTAAAATTAAAATATAAACCAATTTGTGACGGTATGTTTTTTCATAGTCGATGTGTTGCGTACCTCATAAACTTAGCCGTTCAAGATGGTTTGAAAACTATTGAAACAATAAAATATAGTTTTAAAAGAATGTTACGTGACATTTTTAGCAGTAACCAAAGATATAGTAGGTATCGCAAGATTTGTAAAGACGCAAATTCCAAATGTTTATGTCTGAATTGGGACGTACCTACAAGATGAAATTCGACTTTGTAACATGTTTAAAAAAACTATTGAGCAAAAATAAAGTTTAATAGTGTTTCATAATAATTTGATGGGTCGTGGAAAGGCTTCGACTTACCATCCATCGGATTGGGCTATTATTGAAGAAATAACTAAAATGCTTAATGTTTTTAAAACCGTAACTATTTGTCTTTCTAGAGTTTATTATCCAATGAGTCCATTAGTACTTCATCAAATTTATTTAATGACTTCAAAATTAAACGAGCTGTCGTTTAGGTGTAGACCTTATTCGGATATGATACTACCAATGAAAGAAAAACTTAAAAATATTTTAAAAAAATGTTTCTGGTTATTACATGTGCCGTTGCCTTAAACCCTTGCTTAAATACTTTAGGGGTTGAAACTTTACTTGATAAAATTACTTTTAATTTGGATTTAGAAGAAGAAAACCCATATTATGGTCAAAGTATAAAAGCTAATTTTAACACACATTTAGGCTAAATGTTTAATGTTTATTTAGTAAAATATGATGAAACATCAACCATACATGAGTCTATGAGGAATGCGCACATGACAAAGGTTCAAGTGATCCAATGTTTGCTGTGTATAATACTTTAAGAGATGAATGTAATAAACGTCAACGAGGTAACACTCCGAGTAGTGAACTCGGGAGGTATGTTGGAACAAACTTTTTATCCACCATGACTCCACAAGATTTTAAAAGTTTTGACTTGTTGGCATGGTGAAAAAGTAAGAAAGATCAATTTCCCATTCTATTCACCATGACCCAAGATTTACTAACCGTCCAAGCTTTCCGGTAGCTTCGGAATTTGCTTTTTCTGATAGTGGCAGGATTATATCAATACGAAGAACCCGACTCACTCCGGAAGCAGTTGAAATGTGTATTTGCTTGAAGGATTATTTGGATGCAGCCGAAAGAATACAAGACAAATGTTCACTTGAAAGGGAATTGGAATATGAAGCCGAAATATATGAAGACGAAGTAGACGGTGGATTGACACCCGAAATGACCAATGATGAATCGACATATGATGATTATCTTCATAATTGCTCGAGTTCGGGGAGCGAAGAATAAAAACATTTCAATTCTCAAGACTCAAGCGGTATAGAATCTTAATTGTTTTGTAATCTTTTTTATGTATTTTTACGTATTTCATTTAAACGTTTGGCAAAAAAGTTTAACTAATTTAGCACAATTAAACGTATGTTTTTTTATGTATTTCATTTACAATTTAAAAAAAATTACAAAGATTTGTATGTTTTTTATGTATTTTATTTGAAAAGAAAAAAAAATCAAACCGGATCGTTTGGGCCCGAACCGGTTGAGATAGGGTTGGGTTTTATGGGCCCAAAATCGGTTTATACCGAACCGGTTTGGGTCAAACGGTTTGGCCACCAGACAAAAAAACGGGTCCGGTTCGGTTTGCCCAACTCTAGACGCAACCTCTCTCTCTTCACCAGCTGCCATATCATCCTCTTCTCATAGACGCACACATAGAGCGAGGTTAGAGATGGTCTTATATACTTTATCCTAATTTATAATAGTATCACAACTCTAGATTAAATGAACATATATGGTCAAAGTTATATCTAATGGTATAGAAGTAAAATTAAAAAACTACCGTTTACAAAAACAGTTTATTATTTCAGAATGACACTTTAGGAGGGTGGGGGGTGGGAGATGATTTATGAAATTGAAGATCCTGATTACAAAACTAAACATTAGTTTTTGTTAAAAACTTATTTACCCCTCAACTTTAGAAAGTTTTAAGCAATCAGTCTAAACCCACATAACCAACTCTTAATTGGTGGTGAATTTTTGACATTGGTAAATTAGTTTCCTAAGAAAAGCAATTTAGAAAAAATTCAACTAATCACCATCTATAACTGATGGAATATAAACCCATTAAAAATTGACTCAATGGCTGAATGAGTGAATGTCATCAGTCATCTTCAAAGGCCTTTCGATAATCAACCAATTGACAAATTCTCATGACAAATTCCTTAAAAGTTGCCGTCATCGGTGCCGGAGTCGCCGGACTCACCGCCGCCCGTGAACTCCAACGAGAATCCCACAACGTTATCGTGTTCGAAAAGTCGCACCGACTCGGCGGAACATGGGTCTACGACCCACGGGTCGAGTCCGATCCACTGGGACTCGACCCGAATCGAGATGTTGTTCATGGATCTCTATACAAATCCTTGAGGACGAATCTCCCTCGACAGCTCATGAGCTTCACTGATTTCGAATTTGGGGGGAAAGTGTACGGTGATCCGCAGGTGTACCCTCGGCACGAAGAAGTTTTGAAGTTTTTGGAGGATTTTGCGACTCGTTTTGAACTCGGTGAGTTGATTCGGTTCAATAGGTTGGTGACCCGAGTGGAGGTTGTTGACTCGACGTTTGTGGTTGAGTCGGAGACGAGTGGGGTGAGTTCGGTTGAGGGGTTTGATGCGGTGGTTGTTTGTAATGGGCATAACACACAACCTCGACTCCCTACGGATATTCCAGGTAAATCATTTGAATAAGAACGTGGTAAAGCTGTAAATGAACCGAATGTTTAATGAATCATAATTTATTTGTGTTCATTTAATTAAATTAACAAACATGTATATATATATGAATTATGATTATGATATGTTCGTTGATATAAGTTTGTTACCTGTGTTCACGTATTTGTTCAAAGTCGAGTCCAGATTGTTTTAAAACTATCGACGGAGTCCAACCTGCGTTTTATTTACTTTAAAAAGTTATTGATGGTATTTATACTTTAAAATGTAATTGATGGTATATTCTTTTGTTCGTTTTGGGTTACTTTGTGTTATTTTTAGAATATTATAAGTGAGCATGTTTATTTTCATAACGAACAAATATGTACTAGAGAACCCGTTTTTTAACTGTTTAAAACACAAATGAATAATAACATGTTTATTTTCATAACAAACAAACAAGCATCAGTGATCCTAAGCTCACGTGGTTAAGATGAGGTATCTAAAACGTGTAAATATAATGAGATCTTAGATTCAAGTCTTAATCTTAGCAAAACTACCCAGGATTAAGCCAAGGGTTTTCTTAGTGTGGGTTTCCTCCTGAGTGATCCAATTAAGATAACATCCATACTACGAAGCAGGGTCGTACCATTTTCTGTTAAGAAAAAGAATAATAACAAGCCCGTGTTTGTTCAATTCATTTACGATGCTATTTGGAGGAATTTTTTTTTTTTTTGCCTTTAATTTATTTAAATTTGTCATGTAATTTACAAATGAGCCAAAAATTTATAAGAAACAGATTATCAATTATAACTTGACTTATATTATGACGAGTAAGATTATATTCGCTACGTTTGTGTGTTTTATTAAAAATATCGTTAACACAAGCTTTTGTAAACATTGAGGCAGGCATTGAGACATGGTCTAAGAAGCAAATGCACAGTCACAACTATCGTGATTCTGAACCATTTCGAGACCAGGTTAGTCTTAAACCTGATCATTTAAGACAAAAACCGTCATTTATGGATTAAACATTTCGTTAAAATTTTAACCTTTTTATAATTTGTTACAGATCAAATAAAAGAACTCAACCCAAAAAATTAGTCTAATAGGTGAGAAAACCCATTTGACCTATAAACCCCATATCAATTGCTCATACAATCAATGTGGAGCAAGTCCTATATCTTAAAATGGTTTCAGTCCATAACATAATTCCATGAGTAATGTTAACTCAATAAGCCTTTTTTTGTCGGTTTTACAAATGAACTTTATACATATGAGTAGATTGTAGTTGTAATCGGAAGTGGACCAAGTGCAATAGACATATCAAGAGAAATAGCAAAGGTAGCCAAAGAAGTTCACATGTCGGCAAGATCTCCACGTTTTAAGGTCGGAAAATCAGAGAAATTTAACAATATGTGGCAACACTCCAAGGTAATATAATTTATACACTAAATTTCATTTCAAACTTAATATAGACATAATTTGAATATTTGAGGGTGGTGCAGAGGTAACATCTGATTCTCTTTAGCAAAAGTCTCAGGTTCATAACCTACTTACGTTGGTTTTTGTGCCTCTTGAAGATCAATTGTTTAGCATAAGCTATATTTTACCTGATCCTGTTGTTGGCAGAGTATAATAAAAACATAAAAATAATTGATGTTATGTTTTATATTAATTGGTGGCATAGTGTAAATTCATTATATTTTCGTATTGTTTATCTTATAATTACTATTATTTTGTAAAACATAAAATGCAAAGAGAATAAATTGATCTGATATAATTCATGCAATCAACACAATAAATAGAAATTGATGGATGTATTTTACAATGTTGAACAGATAAAGTGTATTAACAAAGATGGCATGGTGATATTTGAAGATGGGTTCTCTCTTGAGGCAGATATCATATGCCATTGCACAGGGTAAGTCCAAGATAATATTATTTCCTACACCCATAAAAATATGTGATTGCTTTATATACATTTGTGCACGTTTGATACATAACGAGTTTTAACTAAATAATTGGGAGAACGGCATAAACATTTGTAAGTCACCACGCGTTACATGTTCGATATAATGGAAGAAAGAAAAAGACAATTATACAATTACATCAGCTGTATTATGTATCACAGTTAAAACAATATATATTATATATTTTTGTAATTCCTTACTAAATATTGATTTTGTATTCAACCACATCATACTTTCATCTTATTTAAGGTACAAATTGCATTATCCATTTCTTAAAACAAATGGTATTGTAAGTATCCAAGACAAACGTATCGGACCTTTGTACAAACATGTTTTCCCCCCGAAACTCGCTCCAAAACTCTCCTTCATCGGAATTCCAGAAGAGGTAACTTTTATCATCTCCATTACCAAAATTCATATAACTAACACTATCCGTTTTTCCACTATAGAGCTTCACTTTTGCTATAATCGAGTGTCAATCAAGATGGATAGCCCAGACACTATCACAGAAGGTTTTGTTACCATCAGAACATGAAATGTTGCTTGATGTTGAACAACATTATCAAGAAATGAACGAAAAAGGGATCCCTGAACATCGCACTCATTACATCGGATTTCAGGTTTTTGTTAAATCTACTTTTGTGCGTATCATCATCAAAGTCAATGATTATAATACCTTCTCGGTCTTATAATCGCAGACTAGCTACATAGAGTGGATATTTGATCAAACTGGAGTGATCCTGGAGAAGGGTTTGAAAGAGATGTTTGAATACTTCAACCATTGTTTGATGAGTGCTGGTCTAGATGGCTACATGGCTGCATTCTCCCACAAATACGGGATATGATTGTCAGCACGCTTGACAAGTTAAAGAAAGAACATATACCTATTGAAAATTTGACAACAGTGTATACTGCAATAGCTATGAATAAGAAAAATTTAACGTGTGACGTGTTATAATGATAGACTGATTACATAGAATGGGTGAATGTTTAGGTTGTTCCTTGTTCTGCAAGTATTCAGTCATAGATTTGCCATTTGCGCTGTTTCAAGAAGAAATAAGCAAAAAAATAAATTGTTTCACCTGACCACAATCTGAAACTGAAATGTATGTTAGAGAAACTGAGTTCAAACATGAAGTATAAGACTGTACTTGACCAATTGTTACACTTGCAACAAGACTAAATAAACATCCGTTTAATCATCTCTTTAGGAATTCATGAAAATTTGCATAGAAGACGAATGGCAGATTCACGTATCTTGTGTTGCTGCTGCTTCTACTTGATGAAGTATCCGATCACAAAACTTATTATACCAATCAGCACCAGAAACAATATCGAATAACCACCAGAACGGCTTTTCACAGCTTCTTTTCTCAGTAGTTCCTATTCAATTGAAAGCAACAAAACAAAATAAAGTTCAACACATACACAATAGCACAAAAAGATTAGAAAACTTGTGTTCGAATATGGCCATATCTTTTAATATAAGAGAATATGTACATTTAACATAATTCCAATATAACGTGCAGTGTTAATAGACTTTTTTTTCTTTTGTTAAACAATAATAAAAATTAATAAAAAGATCTGTATCTAAGTGTTTGTCAATGTACGCCTTCGACAATTAAACATAAGTTGTAGAGGTGACAAAATGGGCCGGTCAGATGAATTGGGCAATGAGTATATCTAAAATGCAGGTCAAAACAGGTTGGTACATTTGTTTTTATCATAATAAAAAATGTAACAATGTAACAATGGCACCAGCAATTCTATAGCATAAATGGGTGATAACATATAAACATATAACAATGGCACCAGCAATTCTATAGCATAAAACATTATTTGCTTAGTTTTTATCAAATATTAGGCTAAACTATGTGCAGATAACATCTGCATCCATGTAATCTAGACCAGATAATAACATATAAGCATATAACAATGGCACCAGAAAACGATACAAGAATGTTAATTATAATTAGAGACCAAGAGAAAACTCTGCTTAGTTATTTGAGGAGATCTAACACTGGGTAGATTTAGCAAGCTTTAAAACCATATGGCTCATAAAAATAAGATGCAAAAGAAATACCAGTTCTTGTTGGAGCTTCTGGTTTTGTTTAACAGCTGCTGCCTTCTCATCTGTCAACTTTGATATTAAAGATAACGACTGCAACAAAACAATACAGATGTTACAACATAACCCCCATAGAAAAGTTTTAGATACATAACTAATAGCCATGCAATCTTCAAACATAAATTTACTGAAATGTGGTGGAAGTGATGATTCATAACTCACAAGGATCAAGTGACAGAAGCAATTATGCATCAAAGTAAGATTAGCAGAAAGCTAATAGGACTAGAAGTGCATAATATAAATTCTACCAATTGCAAGATAATTAATATTGTGGCCCCAAGAAAAACTCATGTGTCTATCTTGGGGATATTTTTCAACATATGTCATAAAAACAGGTGATAATACGCTTCATAAATTTTAAAAGATGAAAGAAACAACTATATTCACCTCTTTCGAGAGTTTCTCTTTGGGCTCAGCAGATCTTGTTGCCTAACATTCATGGAGTCAGATAAAAGCTTAAACTAATAGAATCACAAACTAATTTAGACAAAAATAATAATAACAGAGAAATCGCAACAAATGCTTACAAAATCATGCCCTGAAAAATTCTGACTCCCATGTTCAGCCCTTGGAGACGATCCTTCTTCAGATTCTTCTGGAACAGGTGAAGGAGGACTAGCAGGTATGTATACAACCCTCAATTTGAACTCCTCGACAACATTGTTCTCATCCTTGTTGAACTGAAAAAAGAAAAAGAAAAAGTGAATTGCATAGCCACAGATTGTTTTGAACTATATTTTAAAACTTTGATGAAATAATGAATCACCATTTCAGCAGTTATATCCTTAACAGTTGTCCCGTTGGGTGCAGCAACAGCCTGCAAGAGAAACTTGTCTTTGCACTGCATGTCAGGAGGCGCCTCTTTTTGTGCCTGCATCGTAACTAAAAAACTCATAGTTTTCACTATACTTGAAAAATGTAATTTGGATAAGAATCCAATAACATAAAGAAGCACTTCGTCATGAAAAAAGACTATGATGAGTTCTTACCTGTGACATTGCAAACAGATCTTGGTAAGACGATTCCATTGTTAGGACGGACACAATATTTCTTGGGGTTGGTTGTTTTAACCTTCAAAAGCATCAAGAAAAGCTTGTGAAACTTTATGCAAAAACAATAAACCAAAAGCCAATAAAGAAAGTTAAATAACAATAAGGTACCTTGAATGCAATATATTGATCAGTCTTGTTGGTCAGTTGAAAGGAACATGAGCTCTGCTTCTTCAACTCAACTATCACAAACAAATATGAATCGTATTTTGAGTTAAGTTATTGCATTTTGGCTTATATAGTTATATCAATGCCCTAAATTAAAATTCTATGATAACCCCTCCTCCTTCCTAAAGCAAATGACAGCATTTGACTATTACCGAAATATAAAATGCTAACACAATCAGATTCTAATGGACCAAAATCAACGCTTTCATTATATTCTAACAGTTATCTATGGGCAGAAAGAATTTGTTGCATTTTTTAAAGAAAAAACGTAAAAGAAGGAAGTACCTATAAACATATTAGTCGTATCTCTTTAACCAAACTCGAATTTCTCAACCAAAATACTGAGATCTCAAATCCCTGTCCTAATGAACAAAAACATCTGTATTTTTCTTATTAGCATTACTCCAAGCTCTACCTTTGTTGAATAAGGCTGTTTTCCGATATCAGGAACTAAACTAGTTTGGTGACAAAAACACAAAGCCATTATTATCATCTTCACAAGTCATGTCAAAGTGTCAAACAACTACATAATGCACAAAATCTGATAGATTTGTAATAACTTATTCAAATTCAACATCTTTTTCATCTATTAATCTCAGTAGAAAGCTATATTAATCACCATGCAGCACATCTACTCCTGTCCATAGTTTCATCTACTTAAACATGAAAAACGTCTCGAAGTTAAGTCATTTTCTTTAACAAACAATCAAAACCCACCAACAGACACTCGATCAAAACCCCTAAAGTTAACCATCAAACAAATCTGAACAACACACTTCAATTCAGTTAACACCAAATCCCACAACACGATCCAACTAAAACCCTTAAAACATAATATTAACACAACCCACGACATAAATTAACGACTACATCAAACAAATCACAAGTTCAAACTACAAAATCAAGAATCAAGATCATCAGGAACAGTAGGATGAATAATAATAACTTACATGGAAATTTGAGTTCAGAAGGATGAAGGTTGAGGAAATCTCCGGTGCTCATGACTCCAAATTCACCAAATTGCAAACTAAAAACCCCTAATTTTGATGAATTTTTGTGTGGAATTAGGGTTCTTAATTGACGTATTAATTTGAACGAGTGGTGGTTTGGTAAAACTGAGTGACGAAATTGACCCTGACACTCTGGGCTTTACATACGTGGGGACTGGTAGTTTATAGAAAAACGAAGGGTAATATGGGATTATCGTATAAAATATTCCAGACCACGTGTGACGATTTTATTGGTTGATGGATTTTTTTTAACCAAAACAGACGTGTCAGTTCTGATTAGCAGAATATTTCATTTACGCTCCTCTAACTTCTAACATATCTACAATATCTGATTTCTTTTCTCACATTAAAAAATCAAAATTTAACAAGCATTGTTTTGTTTTGCTATATATGAATGTTAAAGCAATGGTAAAGTTGGTGTTGTCACATGTTTGAATTGTAAAAACAACCTTTTACATAAACATAAGATAGAACTACATACATTTGGCACAAGTTGGAGTATTTCGGACATTGGGTTTGTCCTTGTTGTTTCTTTTTGCTCAACTTGAAGACTTGATTCATCCTCATATTTTAGGATTTTGATTTGGAATTACTTCAACATACATGGCTTTAGAGGGATAATGGAAGATGATCTATATGCAGATAGTGACTCTGAGATTTCTTTTTAGTGTTATCTGTTATTCGACTTTCATTTAATATGTGTGATATAAGAAGAGTGATAAATTAAACAAACATGTTTAAAGAATAGCTTTTTCATACAGGGGTTTTCACTCTCTACACTCCTTTGTATCGTATTTCTTTCTTAATGATATGCTTGAAAGTTCTTTTAGCCAAAAGAGTACACCTTGTGAAAATTAACAACATGATTTTCTTTCCAAGAATAAAGAGAACTTTGTTTCTAAAATATGGTATCATATAAGTTTAAAACATATGACACACTCGACCAATCAACTAAGGTTGTATAGATTATAAATATAACTCTAATAAAGTTTGAGATAGATATACACGTTATAGCTACAGACGAGGCCTTGTCAAGCAAATGGTGGAAATTTAGTAGTGGGTTTACATGATACTTTGCCCATATTACATTCACATATGCTTTGTATGATGTGTTTTATATGTGAAGATTATTATGTTTGGTATCTGATTCATGTTTGCCTTCAAGCATATTATTTGCTCATGGTTTGTTAACATTTTCTTTATGAAAGTAGATTATTTGTTATAAACCGTTCAGATTGAGTTAAAATAATATAGATTCTACCAGGTATGGTCAAAGAACATAATAAGAGCCACAAAGTAAGATACATAATAAGAGCTACAAAGTAAGATGTTAGGCCTTAATGCAATTCGATAGGTGATTGTTGAAGCACAGGGTTGCGGACAACACACGTTATAGTGTCATATTTCTTTAATGTTTAAAGTGCTTTTATTTTCAAAAGTGTTCGACGACAGTGCTTGTAAGATATGCTTTTGGTTCTGGTTTACTTAAATATTTATTTAAGAAACTAAAAACAGCATGATGTTTTCGTAAAGGTTTTAGACAATGTTTTTATGTATAGTGACCCAACACTAGGGATAACAAATGTAAGTTGTACATAAGTTTTAAGTAGATGATGGTCTAACTATCCATATGTCTTACTTGAAGTAAAAGAAGGGTAAATTCAAGGTTTTTTTGGGGTTTTTCAAAAATATCTAGAGTTTCAAATTGATTATGTGACTTTCTCAAGATATACCAGACATCTTTAAACTGTTACATGATATGTTTACTTGCGGAATAAAATCAAGTAAGTGGCACATTTAACACTTTCAAATGTCAACTTAAATTTATGATTATCGATAACTAAACAACTAAGTGAATTTATAAAGTCATTTAACTGAATCCGTCGTTTAAGGCAGTTAGATATTACATAATAAATAGAACCATGTACAAGAGTTACGTATATTTTCCACTTGCATCAATTTTAACTTTTCTGACCTACTATTAGAAGCTATAGCTTATATTTTAAATTCATTAGTCAATATTATTTAAACTCGTATGTAATTAAATATTAATTAAATGAAGTCAAATGTTAACGAAAAAAGTCAATACACCACCTAGACTGAGTTATTTAATAGCGTGGATAGAATATTATTTAAAAGTAGCAGTCCTAGTGTAAGCAACTGGAGAAAATTAAAAAAAAAAATTACTATTTTAATCCCTAAGATTTGATGAAAAATATGATTTCAGTCCAATAGTTTATATATTACACTGACGGTTCAATAGTTTCAGACTTCGTTTCAATTGACCCAAGCCACTAACATCGTTAGTATGTATTCCGTTAACTCATGTAAAAAGACTTTTATGCCCTTGGATATAGTAAAAATTCTCTCATCCCTACCCCACCCATATCTCCCTCTCGAACACACACCCTATCTCTTTTCTATCTTCTTTTTTCTCTCTCACACATACACACACTCTTTCTCTCTCTGGGATTACACAGCACCATCATCTCCAAAGACAACAACCACCACCATCGCTTATCACCACCACCGAAAGTCCATCAGCCACCACCAAATCCGGACACAAAACACCACCCCTAACCCTCGCTACCCCCCAAACCACTTTCTATTCTACTTTCTCTCTCTAAACCCACCGAAAAAACAATTGCCCCACCTTCTCAAGCCTTCTACCGCCAGGAAAGACCACACAACGCCGACCGCCTCCATTGCTCTCATGATCTCTATCTCGTTGTTTGGGTAAAGTCAAGCAAAACTGAGAAAGACCATACCACCATCTCCAATGCTCTCATGATCTCTATCTCTTAATGGTGGTGTTTGACTGAAGGTGAAGCCCGTGAAGGAGAGGGGTGGTGATGAAGATAAAACCCCCAAATCAAAAAGGAGGAGTGCGATGAGGGGTTGTGGGTTTTTGGAAGATTGAAGGGTATGAGGAATGATGGTGGGATGGTGATGGGTGGTGGAGGTTAGTGATGTTGGTGGTGGTGGGTGGAGGTTGGTGACGGTGGTAGGCTGCACACATTTGTGGTTATGATGATGGCGATAACATTTGTGAAGGGTAAAAGTTTTTTTATTCAATCACAAGGGTAATATGGTCATTTCAGACTAACTTAACAGAAAAATTATAATAGTGTTAATTGCTTGGGTGAAATTGAAACGAAGTTTGAAACTATTGGCTCGTTAGTGTAATAAATAAACTATTGAACTGAAATCGTAGTTTCGACAAACCCTTAAGGACTAAAATAGAATTTACTCTTAAAAAACACCCCATAATTGGTGGGAACAAGGACCACCTAGACTAATTGAATTATTTATTTTACTATAAAATATTAGAAAAAATGATTTCCTTTTCTTAATCTGAACCGGTCGATGTTAGTCAAACTAAAACCATATTTACAAAATTTTAAACTAAGGGGTAACTAAGTTGAGATCGACCGCAAAGCGTTTTGGGCTAATAGTAACTTCATGGCTTTTCAAATGGAATGTCGTGGGTTCGAGTTTCGCTCAAACATAAATGCTCTGTGTTAAGTCAGATGGTTTTTCCAGTTGTGAGTTTCCTCACGAGAAGAATGGGGATGCAGTCCCGACTGGGAAACAAATGGGAAGACCCGATTAAGATAACACATGTAATCCGTAAACAGAGTCGTACAATTGCCTTAAAAAAGTAAGTTGAGATCAACTTGTTCAATTTACGAGAATTTAATATAATCCCAGCTCGTTTCCTTATAATCATAGGGTGGCACCACGCTACACCATAAACCCATCAATCAAATCTTGTCATATCACACTACACTACACTACACTACACCGCACGCTCAAATTTGATGATGGCGGTGTTGCCACACCTAGCCCCACCATGCACACCCACATACAAGGTGAGTTTTGGAGCAAAAGCATGATGAGTGCATGCCAATTTGACATGCCATGCGACATGTTTTTTGGGTGGTGATGAGAGTGTACCATACCATGCCGTGAACCATGGTATGACCACGACAAAAGTGCCCGTCCATAAACTTTTAACTCATCAAACTTAACACCTTAAGAGCATTAAGTGGATTCCCATCTTTATTAATATAATTACATAAAAAATCACTAATTTTTTTCTCTACATTTCAATTAAATAATAATTTTTATACACTTTATTATTATTTTTTCTCTCTCACCTAGATCTCCACTCACAATCATTTTTAAAAATATTAAAAAATTTATTCGGATTGAATATTGATTTCTAAATATACTGATAAACAGTAATATTTTCTTTATCGTTTATTCACAACCATTTAAAACCATTTATTATAATATACGAAAAATATTCACGTATTCTTAAGGATTTCACTCTAAATACTGTAACTCCACTATGTACATGCTATTTGTTAAATAATCGTTACCTTTTTTTTTTAAGAACTTGATTGCTTATAAGAAAAGGTGTCACATGAACAATGAGAAAAAGTTCACATTTCCATGTCCTCTCTATCTGTCTCTACACTCATACCTTCCTTCTAAGTCATCCAAGGCACCACTGCTCAACTCTTCTCTTCTCTCTCATCACCCCACACATCAACTTCAAAGATTCATACACTCACACCCATTGATCACACACACCACCATAATATGATTATATGATCATTCAAACAACACCCAAATGGAATTAACAACATCAGCTTCTTCAAAACCCCCACAAATCACCGATATGTTTCAGAAATTTGCAGTCGCATTCAAAGCCAAAACCTTTGAATTCTTCAACGAAGAAGAAGAATCCACCGCTGACAACGAAGATGGGTTCACTCTACTCGAATCTACGAAGACTTCATCACCGATCAGAAGGTTATAATCATTAAACCTGACTTCAATTGCGAAATCGATAGTCAAAATCATGATGCTTCTGATTCTGTGATACAACCCTTTGATACCCACTTCGGTAATTATCTAATTTCATCTGTTTTCGCTGTGATTTCGTCTTTTGAAGCTTCGTATCTTCAGTTACAAACAGCACATGTGCCGTTTGATGAAGAGGGGATTATGGTTAATGATAAGTCTTTAGTCAATCAGCTTCAGAAATTATACGATTTGAGGGGATTGTATATAGATTCTCGAAAGAATTCCGATTTTAATCTTGATTTCACTGGTGGGTCTTGTTTGGAAGCTCAGGTTAATGAGAATCAAAACAAGCTACGAGCTTTAGAACTTATGTTTAATAGATTACAGTCTGATATTGATGGGAAAGATGATAAAGTTTTGATATTAAGGCAACAATTGGGGGAAATTGAAGAGTTTAATTCGAAGTTATCAATGAAATTGTGCAAGAACATGAAATCCCCAAATAGGTTTTTGCCTACATTAGGGTTTTTGATTCTATGTTGCGTGATGCCCGTCGATCTTCGCATCGGTTCACTAAAGTTTTGATCCAGTTGATGAAGAAAGCAGGGTTTGATTTGTATTTAGCAGCTAATTATGTTCATCCTGATGTTGTTTATGCCAGAAGTGGGCATAGTAGGTATGCATTTTTGTCATATGTTTCTTTAGGAATGTTTAAAAGTTTCGATTCTGAAAATTTTGGTGTGGATGGAAATGAAGCTTCTGATAATTCAATGGAGTTATTTGAGCGCGAATCATTTAACCCGTTGGAGACTTTGAATAAGAATCCTAATCTTCCTTTCTCGAAGTTTTGTGAAAGAAAGTATAAAGAACTTGTGCATTCAACAATGGAAACTTCAATGTTCAAGAATTTGGATGTAAAGGAGGTTATGGATTCATGGAGGTCTGTAAGGGCTTTCTATGACGTTTTTGTTAATATGTGTAGCTCCATATGGTTACTTCATAAACTGGCGCGTTCCTTTACTCCCCAGTTGAGATCTTTCGGGTGGAGAAAGGGGTTGACTTTTCAATGGTTTATATGGAAGATGTAACAAAAAAAGATGTGGTTTTCGAAAATGGTGTATCGAAGGTGGGGTTTACGGTAATACCTGGGTTCAAAATAGGGAGAACAGTTGTTCAATGTCAGGTCTATCTAACTAGTTCAAAGAGTACAAAATGAGAACCTTCGGGTGGGTTGGTTGACCACTTAAAGTCAATCTTGCAGTTTACAATTGGAAATTTCTGGCGATGCATTTATTTTCACATTGATCGCTCGTTTTTAGCTTCTTTTCGAGTGTTTAGTGTTGTGTAGAGATTGCTGTACAGTACTTTTCTCTTTTCGGTCTTGTGGGAAGATGATACTAAACCAAAGTGTGAAAATATCATAGTAGTTTCCAGGATATTTGTAATTTAGTTTACCCCTTTTCAGTGAATTGGTGAAAAAGAAAGAAGTTTTTAGCTTCTTACAGGTGATTGTGTAGTCAATGTGAATTTCCATTAATTTTCTTTATTTTGTTCTTTTTTGAAATGCAGAATCTGTTTGAATGTTGAAGCCTCAGAGCTTGCTTTTTTGAGTTATGATATATGATTCTTTGAATCTTCAAACATAGACTAAAAAAAACTAATTTTCCCTTTTCTGTATGTGAAATTCAATCTTCTTGCTTTCAGGCTGCATCCTCATTTGAGTTTCTGGGTGTTATTTCTCTTAAATTTTTTGAATTATGCAGCTTCATTATGGTTGTTCTTGAGTTATTATATGCGATTATCGATGATTCTTGGAGATTTGGTTTAGTATTCTCTGTGAACTTCAAACTCAATGCTGCAGGCTGCACTGTTCAAACATATACTTAAAGAAAAAAAAAAACAGTCATTTCAGCTCATGCTTCTGGATCTTGTTCTATGTTCAAGTGAGAATATTTTTTCTTTCATAGTTAAAGATGTTGACAAGGGTCAAAAAAGATCCCTTTTACTTCATTGGACTGTAAGATAAACTAGTTGCTTATTAGCCAGTCTATTTTGGGTTGTACCTGTTTGTTCAGTTGAGAGTTCTTGCGCGTATTTAAACGGTGTGGACATATGGTCAAGGTTGACGATTCTTATTGGAATCAAATATGGGTCGAAACAGTTATTTTTTAATTATTATTACTAAACTGTCTTAGGACAAATTCTTGGTCAATACAAAAACTAAACATAGGTTGTGTGGTGTAATCATAAACTAAATGTCCAAAATAATGTTATAACATCTCGTCCTTGGTACCTATGTGCGGAGGCCTCTGTCCTCCACCTCAGGAGCTTCACAGGCGGCCCTCGCTCTCTCCTCCATGCTCAAATTCTTCATACGACCCGAGTGGCTCGGGTTGAAATAAGTGAAATTCTAGCAAGGGTTAAAAAGGTTTGACTGGACTAGTTGATCCGTAACTGTTTTGAGTCTATTCTAATGTGGGCTTTTTTTCTATTTTATCACATGGGCTTGGTTTGTTTTCTAAGAACCTAATATTTTTCACATAATTTATCCTTGAAATACACACATTTGTTTCTTTGATATGATTTAACTTCTGTTTTGAATTATTAGGCCATTATATATTAATTGCTACCGAAAATCTTTATCTTTCAGCATAATTTTTTCGAAAATTCGCTGTATTTTATATTAACATTATGGAAATAAAATAAAGAAGTGATTTGAGAAGTTTCTCTACATTTTATATATGTTCATGAAAATCCAATGTTAAAGTTGTTAATATTGTAAGATATAAAAAGATGAACTGATTTTTTGAGAAGTCCACATTTTTATATGTTTGCATTTTTTATTTGAAGGGTAAAATTATAATAGTAATTGTTCCAGTAAAATTTTATAACTAGTGAATTTTGAGAGTTTAGAACAATATGAAACTTGTGCAAAAGTAGAGGGGCCTTTGGATCATTATTTTTTCTCAAGTGTTTTCGAAGTAAATCCGGAAAGAAGGTGAATTGTTGACGTGGTCAACATTTCAAGATTTTAGTGTTCTGTCTTTCTCAAAATTTCTCATATGAATCTAGAGACAACCAATAAGGAGACTAGAAATCATGAATGTTTTTTAACGGCCAACGAACACTTTAAGTCCGGTTACCGGGTAAAACCACTAGCGAAAGGTCACCAGCGCCTGTGAACACATACATCGCTGATAACCCGACCCGCCCACCCTTCCAGGAAAAACACACCACAAAAAGCCCATTTTTGTATTGTAACAAATGAGAGTCGAACTCATGACATTAATTACTTTAAGAAAGACGTTCAAATACAAAGTGTATTTTTGCTACAAAGTGTGAGAATACACAATGAGTCAAAAAAAGTCACAAAAAAATTATATCTCACAATTTAAATCGAATTTCAAAAAAGTAATTCCGAGCTTTTGTTCCCCTAGCCGTCCTCACTAAGAAAAAAAATAAACGAAAAATAAAAAAAAAAAAAATTAAAGTTTTTTTATTGTGTCATTTATGAAAGACACAATGACGTCATTGTGTCATTGTGAAAGACACAATGACGTCATTGTGAAAGACACAATGACGTCATTGTGTCATTATGAAAGACACAATGAATTTTTTTTTATTTTTTCTGAAAGAAACGACGAGAGGAACAGAGACCGGAGTACTTTTTTGAAATTCGATTTAAATTGTGAGATATAATTTTTTGTGAATTTTTAGTCTCATTGTGTCTTCTCATATTTTGTAGCAAAAATACACTTTGTAAAAAACTTCACGCTTACTTTAAAAATACATGAAGTGTCTAATCACAACCAATTAATATACGGCTCATTGTCTGAAATTTTGATATCAGCCGTACTTCTTCGTAAATAATGCCATCACAAAGTTGACAAAATCTCTCTACAACTATTCAAATAAAAAATTATTATTTTTATTTGCTCATCTATTGGACTTTCGTTAATTCGGTTACATTCCCTTATGGGAAAGACTATGACAGTTCATTAACGGACAAATATTATCACAAAATACACACACTAGATAGAGTAGTTTGTAGTTGTTTGATAGAAAATTTATTGAGCGTGTGTTTTGCACAACAAAATATTAATTAAATTAAATGGTAATTCGTCTTTACAAATAAAAGAAGGGAAAGCCATATCATACAAAACTTACTACATAATAGATCAAGGCTCGTATTTGTATGGGGATATAACAGCACACTAGCTTCCTAACACGATTGGAGAAGATCACACGATTGAAGAAGATCGTCCACACTTACGTCGTCAATATTTTTTAGAAGTTCAATGAACATAGATTACTGAAGGCGGTATAAGATTAGATTGTCAGTAGTGTTACGCCCCAGAACGATTAACATAAGATGAACATGAGGGTTTTGCACATTATGTAGAGAACCCGTTAAAAGTCCTGATGAGAACAATCGAAATTCACACACAAAGACACTATATATATGAAAATTTTACTATACAAGTGTTGTTTCTGTGCTAAGAGTATGAAGTAATAACAATCATAGATCTAAGAGATAAACGTTTTCGATTTAAGATAGAATATCACACAAGAAATGGGTCTGAAGTGGTTGAATTGAAATAGCATACAATTGACTCTACAGGAGGGTATTTATGCCCATAGGTATTGGCAGTTAATATTTAACTGTATTTTGACAGTTAATTGGCGATTTGACCTAGACATTCTTACTTTGATTTTTTATAATCTGACTTTCTATTTGACTTGATTATGGATTGATCTTGATTTAAAAACCTCCAACAAATAGTGTATGTATAACACACCCTATCTTTAATTTAATGAATAAATACATACAAAGATCAATGAGTTATTTCTTAATTAGCTAGTTTGTTGTTTGCTTTCTTTGGGTATTCATAAGTATACTTCCAAGGCATTAGAAAAAGTATAAAAACATAATGAAGATTAAGTAGTTGATAACAATGGTTTGAAAAATATAGCTAGATTTGCACTCTAGAATAAGAATTAATTAACATGTAGGGACCATGATCGAGATTTGAATAATATTTTGTCAAGGCATGGTACAAATGAATGGCTCGTTGGTAGTTTGGGTAGCCACTAGTAAGTAGATGACATTAACTTAGAAATGGACAACCAATAATGGTGGTGGAGGCTGGTAGGTTGATGATCCCACCATTATCCTCTTTGCATATGAAGGGTGGCTCATATCAAGTGAAAGACCCTTTTTTAACAGATCACAAGAAAAGTGAGAATCCAAGCATTTAGTACTCATAGATGGTAGGTATTCAATGACACAAGAAGATAACTTTGCACATGTCCCCCCATTCTCGAGGGTAATTCGAGTATTTATTAAAAGTGAAAATACCTGCAATTGCTGTGATGACCACGTTAAGTCATGTAAAAACTAAATAAATAGCTAGGGTGAGTAGCTAGTGTATCGTTTTTAATAGGAGCATGTGGTTAGTATATATTACACTAAAATGCACTGATGATGGTATAAGAAAACGAAATCAATATCAAACTAAGGAAAACATTATAAATCAAACTTCATGAGGTTGGAGTCATCATGAAAAAACGCAATTCGATTCAAGAGTCACTAGCTATTAGACTT